>CACVKS010001665.1:0-10724 GCA_902749335.1 Acanthamoeba triangularis
CGGCGGTCTTAGGCTGGAGGGCGGAGAGGTCGATGCGGGCGAGGCTCGAGAATCCCTCGCGGTAGCGGATCATGGCGTAGATCAGCTGGTAGTTGCCCTCGTACTGGTACTGGATGAAGTTGTTGAACACCTGCGGATCGTCCGTCCAAACAAAATCCGGTTAGAAGAGCACACAACACACACGACATACATGACACACATGACACACACGACACACGACACACACGACAGTCACGACACGACGGGAAAAAGAGAGAGAAGTCGGGGTACGTTGAGGAGGAAGAAGATGTAGCGGTGGTTGCGTTCGTTGGCGAAGAGGAAGCGGGGCCGGGAGAGGAGCTTGAAGAGGTGCATGAGCTTGTTGGAGGTCACCATGCCGACGGCCTTCACGAAGGGCGACACGTTGGCCAGGATGCTCAGCCAGCACTCGTACAGGATCTCCAGCTCGGCGTGCCCGTCCACGATCATCTTGTGGAACACCTGCGTGTGCATGTCGTGCGTGTGCGGTGAGCGAACGCAAGGGGGAGGGGGGGGCAAAGGAGTAGAGCGAATCGAGGCTGAGACGAACCAGGATGAGGTAGTCGGCGTAGTTGCCTGTGAAAGTGGGAAGGTCGATGGTGACGCGTCGCACGAAGGGCTTGTTGAGCTGCACTCCGAACTCTCGCTTGCTGCTCAGGTGCAACAGCGCAAACGTACCCAGCAGGATGAGACCCCGCTGTGCTGCACCCAATGAAGAGAGAGAGAGAGAGAGAGAGCAATTTAGAAAGAAGCCTTTTGTGAGGAACTAAAACTAAAACTAAAACTAAAACTAAAACTAAAACAAAAACAAAAACAAAAACAAAAACAAAAACAAAAACAAAAACAAAAACAAAAAAGGGACCAAAGGTGCACGCGTACTGATGTCCTTGCGGCCCTCGTGGAGGTAGTGCAGGATGGGGTCCAACATCTTGGTCACGTCCCCCTTCGTGAGCAGCCAACGGAAGAAGCCCTGCCCCCCACCACCACCACAGACCAACGAAACAACGACGCATCAACGTTGTTAGCGATCACCCTCACAGAACCACAACCAATGGTGACAAGAGGGTACCTGGTTCTCCTGGATGAGCTTCCAGAAGAGCATGAGGACCTCCTGGTGGCAGGAGACCTGCTTCGTGGAGTTGGGGAGGTAGGTGTTGTGCGCGCGGATCGGGTTGGASAGGAGCTGGTGCATGGCCTCGTAGATCCACTCGTACTCGCGCACCTGGTCCACCGTCTTGAGGTACTCCACGAATATGTTACGCGCGCCGCCCGGCCGCATGATCAGCGTCGAGGGCTCGTGGTTCAGCAGCACCGCCAACACCTGTGTGTCATGGCCTCGTAGATCCACTCGTACTCGCGCACCTGGTCCACCGTCTTGAGGTACTCCACGAATATGTTACGCGCGCCGCCCGGCCGCATGATCAGCGTCGAGGGCTCGTGGTTCAGCAGCACCGCCAACACCTGTGTGTCGTGTGTGTCGTGTGTGCGTGTGCGGTGTTGCGTGAGTGGGTGAGCTCGCGCGGGGAGCAGGAAGGGGAAGGCCGCACCTGSAGCGAGGTGTCGGCGAGGCCCTCCCGGCTGTCGGTGAAAATGACGTGGTTGTAGGGCATGCCCCAGCCGACGGGGTCGTACGAGAGCGCGGTGTTGAGCAGCGAGTAGAAGATCGCGAGCGAGTGGTAGGACGTGTTGCACGCCACGATATCCAGCCACTTGTTCACGTACTTGCCGGTCTCCTCCGGGGTTCTGGCAATCGGGGTTGGCGCACGTCAGCACGATGTGTGTGTCGTGTGTCATGTGTGTCATGCGTCACGCTGCGTGTGCGCGGTGGTGCGTGTGCGGTGGCGAGGTTTCGTTTTCTCACCTGTAGAGCGCCTCAGAGAAGAGGACCAGGAAGCAGCGCAGCACCTCCGTACGGTTCGAGTGCATGTGCGCCGCCGTGGGAAGTGTCTACCAAACATGCGCGCGACGACAGTTGTCAGCACAGCTGTCGACAGCCACACACGACGCACGACACGCACGACACGCGACACGACACACACGACACACACACAACACACAACGCTCACCGCACGGTGTGCACGGTGAGGGGAGGTCAAGTTCACGTACGTCCTGCACGCCCACGCCGGGTTCCCAGACGTGCTCGAGAGGGAAGGTCTCGGCGCTCTCGGCGGGCACCTTGTCGAGCGGGGAGACGGTGAAGTTGGGGTAGAACAGCAGGTTCACGATCGCGTTCAGCAGGCGGATGGCCAGCGGGTCCGTCGGGTCCTCGCCCTTGAACAGCAGCGCGTCGGCCAGCACCCCGGCGGCCGGCTCGTACGTAGTCGGCGCCTGGGCAGCCGCAGCGGGTTCGACCGTAGCGACAGCGTCAGCGTCAGCGGTGGGCTGGTGGTCGCCACTTGGAGGCTGCGCGGCGGCGCTGCTCTCTGTCGGGGCCTCAGCGACAGCAGCAGCGTCGGCGGGGGCGGGAGCGGCGGCGATGGGCAGTTCGCTGCGCCAGAAGACGGCCTCGAGGAAGTCGTCGGACTGGTCTTCGGTGATGAAGGGCAGCAGGCGCGTCACGAGCCGCACGCAGTTGAGGGCCGCCTTGTAGTCCGACGCCGTGTTCTTGGAGCCAGAGCCTACCACCTGTCGCATGCGCTTGACCACCTACACGCGCGCGTGTAGACGTACGCGTGGACGACCACGGGCGAGGGACGTGTGAGCAGTGGTGTAGAGAAGCCAAGCGATTCACGATTCATGATGAGAGGGCGAAAGGGAAGAGGGAGATTTGTGGATCAGAGGGAGACTTTAAGTGAGTGAAGGCCTCCAACGAAGGAGGACAAAAGGAGGCACGTGACACGTATCGCAGCGATTTCCATCTTTTGAGAAAGAAAATGCTGTGGAAGAGGCTGGGTCCCACTTTTGTACCTTGTTGAGAAGGATGGCGAGGTTGCGCGGGTGTTGTTGTTTCATACGGCGCACATCATCAGGCTTCACGCTGTTGAAGATGTCCTCGACCGACCCGGGCATGGACCAGAAAGCATCCCAAAATTGGTCGTCATCAGGCGCGATTTCGCGCTCAACCAGCGCTCGCAAATAGGAGGGGTAGTCTTGCTTCGATGCAGCTAGTCCCATCTTTCTCTGCTCTGATGCCAACCCACCGACTGACCGTGAGCAGTTGGCGCCACCTCAGCGGCACGGTCGACAATAAAATCAAGAGAATGTATGGAATGCTCTGGGGTGTCCCAGACAGGGAGCAAGAACTGAGAGTAAAAAGATTATGAGAGGTTTACAACAGAAACTACGGGACAGCGAGGCGGAGGTGCAAGATGAACAGATGAGCGAGGCCAATATCTATGGGCGGGTAACCCGCATTTCTATTCAAGTGCGAGAAGAAGACGCCTCACGAGCTGGTGTTGAGGAGCTCCTGGTGGAAGTCGATCGTATCGGATCGCACGAATCCAGGCTCACCCACTCGCCTCACGAATGCCAGCGACTCGCCACGGAAGAAGCCATCATCGTACCACGCTGCCATCTGTTCGGTGGAGTACGGTCCGTAGAGCTCGCCCTCCTCGCTCTGCTTGTATTCCCACATCGTGCCGCCCTCCGCGGCACCGCTCTCCGCTCGACTCTCAGATCGGCTGCTGCACGTTGCGCGTCATGCCACACGGTCGGTCAATGCTGCCAAATGCACGACAGGTTGGTGAGGGGCTGCAAAGGCATACCTCGAGCTGCTGCTGCTCGTCGAGCCAAGGAGGCTCTGCTGAGGTTTGGAGTCGTGGCTGTCGAGAAGGGTGGAGAGGATGCGCTCGCGCGTGTAGTCGTAGACGTTGACCCAGCCGTCGTCAAACAGCTTGCTGGCCGCATCGGTCACCAGATTCAGCTTGCGTCGGCTCTCCTCCAGGTGCTCGGCCGCCTTCTGCTTCGTTGCCTCATCGACAGGGTCCGCCGCGGCCGCCTTGCTTTTGGCCTTGCCTCTGGCCTTACCCTATCGCGACCGACAGAAATGTGAGCGCACCAGACGCACAGAGAAAGACTTTCTTCAGAGGCCTCCGAACTGTCGCTTACCTGAGCAGCGCGAGCGAGCTTGATCGTTTTGCCCAGCCTCTGGAGAGCCTGCTGCACGGTTTCCTCGGGCAGCAGCACTTCGCACACCTTTCTCTTCAACTCGAGCAAATTAACGGGTTCCTGATGATGGTGAGAGATACCGAGCACGGCCCAGGGCGTGATGAGTGGACGGTCACAAGGCACAGGCGCAATACACGCAGCAGACGTACCTCTTCCTTGGGCGCGGCGGCAGCCGGTGCGCGCGAGGGCACCGCGCGAGTGGTGGCCAGCGTCTCTGAATCGCGCAGCCAGGCGTCGGCCTGCAGCGCATCCGCGCGGTGCTCCTTGGACAAGTTGCCCATGTCATCGCCCACATCCTCCTCACCATCCCTGCACAGAACAAGACAGCAAGCAGAAAACAAGACGTTGGTGTTGGTGTTGGTGACAACAGTTTTTAAAAAAAAGTGTAGGACGTACTTGTCGCGACGGGTAAAGATGAAGTTGCCAGTAGCGTCAAAGTAGCCCATCTCGAGATCCTCTGACAGATTGAAGGGCTCGATGGGCACCTCCTTGCCTTGAAGTGTGTAGCCGCTGCCGTGCGCCAGCTCCTCGGCCAGCGATGCCTCACCACGGGCTTCTTCCTCCCCCTCGAGGCCCTCCTGGTCGTCGCCACGGCGGGCGCCAGCCGCATTCGCTGCAATGTGGCTGTACTCGACTCGCCCGAATTCGGCATCTTCGCGGAATGTCTGCTGGAATCGGCTGCTGGCTTTACGCGCAGCCCTCCTGTCCTCTTCTTCTCCCTCGCGCTGCCTCTCAAGTTCCATGGCCCTCTCCTCGTCGTCGCCGCCACCGCTGCCGCCATCTGCGCTCACCTCGCCTTCACCCTCACGATGGTGGCTACGTTCCTCATGGTCGTCCTTGTCCTTGCCTTTGCGTGCTCGGCGTCTGTCTTGCGCCTCCGCATCATCGAAACGTGCTCGCTTCGCAGGCTGGACTCCAGCCTCTGCGTGAGCTCCCTCATTCTGCTCCTCTTCCTCTTCAGCCTTGCGCTTGCCGCTCTGGCGTGGATCGTCTTCCATATCTGTAGCACTAGTCGATCAATGCACGAGGGGCACAGATCTGCTCCGAAGGAAAAGTTGTTGAAAAGGAAGAAACGCGGGAAAAAAAGAAACGCGGCAAGGCGCGCAGGCGAAGAAGAAAAAAGGAATTGACAGAGATTGATCTCGACGAGATGAAGAAGCGATCCAACAAGATGAAGTCCAAATCACCCAAGAAGAACGAACAAATGGAGGTTGTGGCGGAGAAAAACGAAAAGAATTGGGATGATGAGGCTCGGCGCTACGTCGAGGGCGTGGCTGCCCTTCTCATTGCAGATTCGCGAGCGGGTCCGCTTCTCGCCGGCACAGGGTCTGGAGATGAGGAGGTCGAGGAGAGGGTGGCCGGGGTGCTCCACTCGCTGCTCGCCGACCGCGATGCATGGCCCGCTGCCCGTCCGCTTCGGGATCACATCCTGGGCAGCCTTGACGCTCTGACAAGCCTCCTCATCACCAAGTGCGCGACCACGCTCTCTCCACCATCTCTCTACTTCCGCAACTCCTCGTTTACGATTCATGCTTTCCAAATTTAATCTTTGGCAAAAGAGGTGATGACCGATTAATTTCGTGTCTCTGTCATTCCTCTCAGATTGGAGGCTGGTGTGGGCCTCAAGCGCAAGGCGGCCACGGCCACGGCCAAGTCCGGCGCACGCCCGGCCAAGGTACGCGCGCGTGTAGCACCTTTCGACGAAGATGAAGATGAAGCAAAAAAAAAAGCCATGTTGCAGCCGCCGACCGTTTGGTGTTACCTCTGGCGCTGCAGAAAGCGAGGAAGGGAGACGACGCCGAGGAGAAGGAGAAAGACGAAGAAGCCGATGCCTTCGCGGCGTTCGGCCGCAGCGGGAGCAAGGCGGCGCTGAGCGCGCTCAAGCAGGACTTGGACGACAAGGCCCGCACCGCTGTCTGTACGTCAGAGACTCACTCATCCCTTCTGGTTCTACGTTTGGCCGCGAGCAGCTGACATCTTCTTCTTCGCCTCCTCTTTCTCTTGCGTGCGCCGCGAGCAGACACGCAGCTGTTGCTGGCTCCCGCCACCGCAGAGCGGGCGCTGTCCAAGTTCATGGCCCAATCCCAGGTACAGATGGTCGTCGTTGTGTACTGGTCGTAGCCATCGTGTGCAGCGTGTGGCGCGCTTGCGGAGGGGAAAAGGGTGATGAATGCAAGCACTCACCCTAGTCTCTCCGCCCAAACAACACAGGAAAAGCTGACCCTCGCCGACCGACTGCTCCGGCTGCAGCTGTTGACCTTCGCCGCCCCGACCGACGAGGCACGTCATCTGTGTCACACAGATCGCGTTGCGCACAGCACGCGCACGCGCGTTCTAACAGTGGAATGTTTCGCACCGTATTAGGAGACGAATGCGGGCCTGCGCTCGTGTGCCGCCATCACGCGCGAGATCTACGACGTCATGCAGAACGAGGGCGCCCACGATGATGCGTACGTGTTGTTCAGACAATGACACGCACACGACACACGACACACGACACACACACCAACCAGCTCACGGTATGCCGTCGACAACAGAAAGCTGTCAGTACTGAAGGTGTTGGCGGGACACATGGCCGCGTGCGACTCCCGACGGCAACTGGCCAGCCACCCGTCGACCGCGCCGTTGCCCGACCACGTCAAGCAGCGAGGCGCGGCCCGCCGCCAGCGACGCGTCACCGGCCAGTGGACCGGCAGCTACCACCTCGCGCTGGCCAACCTCCTTAAGGAGTACATTAAGGTGGCGTCCCTGCTGTCATCCGAATTCGCGGTGCGCAAGGTGTACCCGGACCTCCTCTTCAGCGTCTCGCTCGCCAGCGAGGGCGACACCCGCCTGCCGCTGGCCCTTCTCGGCGCCCTCTGCGAGCTCACCGGCTCCGACGCCGACAGCGCCGCTCAGACCCGGCTGCGGGTGGTGGCGCACAAGCTGTTCTACGACTTCTTTGTGAGCGAGGAGCGCGTGCTGCGGGGCGACGCGGCGCCGAGGAAGACGAAGAAGGCGAAGAAGGCCGCGACGGTGCAGCAGGCGCTGTCGCAGGACCCGCCGACGCACTACATCCACTTTGCGCTGATGGCCAAGCGCAGCGTCGAGTTCTGGGGCGGGCGCAAGGAGCAGCAGCTGACCCAGCGTCGCGAGGAGGAGATCAAGCTCCGCAAGCGCAAGGACGTGCTCGCCACCCGCACCACCGAGGCCGCCGGCGGCGATCTCGAAGGTTCGCGCACCTGTGTTTTCAGAAATCTTTCTATATTTCTTACATACTTATATATAGATAGAGAAATGTATGATATTTATGATTCTAACTCTATTTATTATAATTTGCAACAGAGCTCCGCATGCTGGAGGCGACGATCGATGCGGGCTACAAGGTGGCCGTGCCTCCGAGCCTCAAGGCCGCTTTCGCGCACAAGCTCGGCGGCAAGGAGCAGTTCCACTTCAGAAACATCACCGAGGACGAGCTGCTGGCGGTACGCACACGTGAACCGAGCCACGCACGCACACGCATCGCCGCACACGCCACACTCATTTTCCCGCGCCCTGTGTGTCGTGTGTGTTATCAATGACAGCTGCTGGCGACGCCACGAAGCACCAAGTCGGAGGAGAGCGAAGAGGGCGAGGGCGAAAACGACGTGATCGTGGGCGATGAGGACGAGGAGGCCGAGAATGGAGAGGAGGAGGAAGACGAGGAAGACAAGAATGCCGCCGAAGCCGACGGTGGAGACGGCGAGGAGGCCGCCCCCATATTCGTCATCGACACCAAGGGAGCACCCACGTACGTACCCTGCGCGTGTTGCGTGTTGCGCGTGTGCGGTCGTGTGTGTGCGGTTGGACCTCACGGAGGAGTGCGTGCACACATAGGCCGAAGCACACTGCGAAGCCCACTGCCGCCGCCGACAAAAAAGAGGCCGCGGTGCCGAGCAGCCTCCAGCGTGACGTGGCTGCCCTCCTCGAGCAGATGAGCGACCAGGAAGACGAGTAGGGGCCGATAGCGAGAAAGAACAGCCCCGGAAGCGGAAAAGAGAGGTGCGCTCCTCTCTTTTCGGAGTTACGAGTTCGTTCCGGGCACGGAAAAGCGCAAATAAAACAAATGAAACCGGGTCTGGCGGACGGTCACAAACACAGAAGAACCTGAGTCACAAGAAGAAGAAGATGGCGTGCCTGAACCCTGTTTGGCCCGGAGCTGGTGGCGCTTGCTGGGAGCTGTGGAAGTGCAGCCCGTACATGGCTTCCTCTACTCTTTCTTTTTACTTCTTGCTTTTCTTGCCAACGTTTTTCTTTCTCACCTCCTTGTTCATCTTCACCCCCAAGGTGTTGCGGAGACCCTTGCAACTTCAACGATGGCCTCTATTGCTGTACTGCCCCCCTTCCCCTGGTCCTTTGCACTACACGATACGCGTGTAAAAGGTAAAACCTTTTTTCGCCTCGCGCCTAATTTTTTTTATCGGTGTTTTTTTATTTGGTTCGCGTGTTCAGGCTTCACGTGGTACTGCTGTACGCCCTGCAACCTCTCCAAGCTGTGGGCGCACACCCTGGAGCAGGACTGCCAGTTCATCAACCACTTCATCCCCACCTTCCTCTTCAGCTGGTATGGACGTTGCACTTCTCCTATCTCCTTTTTTGGGCTTAACTGTTTTAGCGATTATGCTTGCGCCACGGGGAGCAACGCACATGCACTGCATGCCTTGTATTAATTCTTTGTTATGTGCGTGGCTGCAGCATCGTGGGTCCCATCGTCCGCCACAACCTCCGTCTGAAGGCGGGCGTGGGCGAGGACGATGCCGCGAACTGGATCGGCGACTTCTTCTGTGCTTGGTGCGTCAGTCACGTTCGCTCTAAACCACATCGCCTGCCTGCGCGCTCACGCCAACACGATGGACGGTCGGTTCGGCGCAAACAGGTGTTGTGGCATCTGCACGGTCGCGCAATTCATGCGGACCACCAGCAAGAGCGATTGGGACTCGCTCAACGACCTGTCCGCGAACGGCCTCCGCATCTACGTCGAGCCCATCAAGATGGTCAAGCCCTAACCACAAGCGTGTGTGCTTCGGTCTCTGGTCAGTTGCATACCAACATAAACCTGGAATGCGTTGATCACTTCAATCCCTTGAGTTGTCATCAGGTGAGGAGAAGTCAAAGGGAAGAGGTCGAGAGGGTTTTCGGGCGAACCTTTAAAATTGACCAACCATGGAACAACATCTTCGAAATTTCGATAGTGCTCCTACCTGGCGCCCGTTGGGTTTTCGTTCGGTTCAACTACATCAACGTCTCCACCACCAACTACAAAAAGGCCATCCGAACCGTTCTTTCATCATTCAACCACAACTACTACAACAACTACCTACCTTTCAACCACCACCAACTACCACCACCATGTCGTCGAACGAGCCCTCGAAGATGTCCGCCTACGGAGACAAGGCCATGGGCGCCATGAAGGAGAACGCCGGCTGGGCCGTGGGCAACAAGCAGATGGAGGCCGAGGGCAAGGCGCAGGGCGCCAAGGGCGACGCCCAGCTCGAGGCCGCCAGGGCCGAGCAGAAGGCCATCGGCGAGAAGGACAAGCTCAAGGGCAACCTCAAGGAGACCGCCGGCAACATCCTCGGCAATGAGCAGTGGCAGGCCGAGGGCAAGGGCGATCGTCTCAAGGGCGAGGCTCGCGAGAAGATGAACATCTAAGCTCCACAAGTCCCACTCTTATCTTCTATGTAGTGATGATGGTACAGAGTGTGCATCACACTCCATATCTTGTCGCACATAAAAAGAAAGTTAATACTCTCCGCTGTTTGTGTCGCCATTTTGTTTCCACTCTATACTGGAGGGCAGGTTAGGGATGATAAGAGCGAAGGGTTATTATTTGGCAACGTGTGTTACGCACGGCACAAACAACAAAAATAAATAAATAACAGGGTTGTCGTATAAAATGTAAAATATCGGTGCGGGCCCAAGCCGTTTCTCTCTCTCTTTCCCTTCTTCGTCGCGTCCGTCCATCTCCCTTATACATTGAGGAGCAGGGAGGGCTGCTCCTGCCTCTTCGCCAGCCACATGACCTCGTACTCCTGCTTTACCGTCAGACTGTCAGCAAGCGCGGTGTCTATCTATCTAAATACACGTGTAGATATGTAGATATATGTAGAAATAATTTAAATGGAGAGCTGGATATATATTACAGTGGCGCAAGCGCGTGGTGAAGCATGTTGTAACGTGTAATAAATAATTTGTGCCATCATCGCCCGTGGGTGTGCGTGGTGCGCGGTGGTTGGGGTGTGTGCTCTACTCCCCCTTGCGTTTGGTGGCAATCACCTTGTCGAGGGACTTCTTGACAGTGCCCACAAAATTGGAGCTGGCGGTTCCGACGGGTTTGGTCTCCGGCTCCGCCTCGCTGGAGTCGTCTGGATAACCGCAAGAAACACAACACGACACACACACCACACCACAACGACACACACATCGTGGCCGGTCAGCAATGCACAACTGATCATCACGACAAGGGAAAGTGGAGGAAGTGCGGAAAGAGGAAGACGGGAAAGCGGCGATACATACCTGAGGAAGGGAAGGTAGTGAGTACTCAGTGTTGTTTGCCGGAAATGGGGTCGTAATGGTGGTGG
>CACVKS010001669.1:0-10756 GCA_902749335.1 Acanthamoeba triangularis
GCTCCCCTGCCATTCACAGATCAAGTAGTGGGGTAAATGACTAGTAAAGAATAATTATAACAAATTAAAACAAATTAAAATAGAAAAACAAATTACAAATTAATACAAATAAAAATGGTAGCGAACCGGTCACGTCGTCGCGCAGGGAGAGCAGCAGGTCGACGCACTCGGCCGACCCAAAGTAGCACGCCGAGTGCAGAGGCTGGGTTCCATCGGCCGAACGCTGGGAGACGAACGTCTTGAGCTTGCGCTTGTCTCGTCGCTTCACCTCGGCGATCAACAGGCGTGCGATGTCGACCCAGCCGGCGCTCACCGCCAGACTGAGCAGGCTCGCCCTCCTGCTGCCGCTGTGCTTCGCCATCGAGATCGCCCAGCCGAGCCCGGGCTCGTTTTGTGTCGACGCCTCGGCATTGCCGTCGACGCCATCGACGGCAGCGGCGGCGGATGTGGGCACGGTCGGCGCAATGAGGTGGCGCACGAGGTCCGTGTGGCCGCTCTGGATGGCATAGACGAGGGGCGTGGCGCCGTGCTCGTCGACGGGCAGGGCGGGAGGCCGTTGGCCCTTCTTGCTCGGGCCTCGGTGCTGGCCGTCGAGCCACCGCTGGTAGATGTAGTCCACCACGTCCTGGGCGCCGGCCTGGCAGGCGAAATGCAGCGGCGTGATGCCGCTGGCGCCGATCGGGGCGGTGGCGTCGGGTCTGGTGGTGATCACGCTGCTGACGCCGGTGTGGCCGTCGATGAGATTGAGCGCGTTGGCGGTCGCCTTCTTGATGGTCGTGTCCGGCGGGATGTGGGCCTCCTCGACCAGCAGCCGCACACACGCCAGGTGACCCCCGAGCGCCGCGTAGTGCAGCGCAGTGGCGCCCACGCGGTCGCGGTCGTTGGCCAGGTCGAACAGAAGCTGCTGCGGTTGCTGCGGCTTCTTCGCCTGACCGCGTCCCTTGGCGCCAAGGATCTTGCTGTGTTCGACGCACCAGCGAAGCACGGCCTCGTTGCCGCATAGGCTGGCCAGGTGCGGCACGGGCATCAGACCCTGCTCGGCGCCCTCGGCGGCCAGCAGGCGCAACTGGCCGGCCACGGCCTGAGGACTGGCCTCGCGCAGGAGCAGGTCAAACATCTCTGCCCCGGCACCACCGTACGCGGTGGCCCAGGCTAGCGGCAACTTGAGTCGCTGTTGGCCCAGGTTCATGCAAGGCAGCTCTGTGGTTTGGGTCCAGGTTAGGTCCGTTGCGTTTGCGTTTGCGTTTGCGTTTGCGTTTGCGTTTGCGTTTGCGTTTGCGTTTGCGTTTGCGTTTGCGTTTGCGTTTGCGTTTGCGTTTGCGTTTGCGTTTGCGTTTGCGTTTGCGTTTGCGTTTGCGTTTGCGTCACTGACGAAGGTGCCATGGAGGGCGCGCAGCTTCCAGTGGGTGAGGCGCGCCTGAGCCTCGGGGATGAGGTCGCACAGCGACTTGCACCCGTCGGGCAGGTGCCTGAACCCTTCGCCGCCTCTTCCGCCAAAGTTCACGCGACACCGTTCGGTCGCATCCACACTGCAAGCCACGCACCACCCGAGCCTCGGGGTCAGCACCAGCTCACACTCCAGGCATGCCGCACGGCGTCATAATGAGAGAGAGGAGTGTGTGCCTGACGGCAGGGAACAGCTTGACGTCGTCCCCGATCTTCGTGAAGGCAACGCCCATCGGGTGCCCGTTGAGGTAGAAGCTGATTTGGTCGTTGCTGCGGTCGAGCTCGCAACCCACGACATCTGCAATTAATTGCCAGGTGGTAAGCACAGGTGTCAGTGTGAGGAAATCAAAACGGATTGTGGGTGTGTCGTGGGTGTGAGAGGTGTGTACCTCCGGCCTTCCACCTCTGCCCGTATGGGCTGCTCTTGAGGTCGTGCCACGCGCGGCACCTGAACCCGTCAAACCCGAATGAGGAGCCGGTATCGCCCACACCCGTCGATTGCTAGACACGTTCACCCATGTGAGACGGCCTGTCAAGGTGCTTCATGGTGGGTCGGCGTCGTACGTTGAACGATGACTGGCGAGTGGCCCAGCCGAGCTGGGCGAGGCCGCCGGTCAGCAGCTCCACCTCGAAGTACCAACGGCCTTCCTGCCGGTACACGCCTGTGTTGGCTCTCGCGCTGCCAAAGTCATCGGTGCCGTTGTAAACCTGCCAGTACCTGTCAGTTCGCCGGCTCATGGTACGCCCGCGCACACACACGACACAGCACACACGACACAGCACGACATGACACACACCTCAAGGGAGTCGAGCGACAAATTGACACGGTAGAGGTCATTCGGGTTGAGCGTCACTGCGTAGAGCGACTGCACGGACCGCTTTTCCATCGCGCGATACGGATGCCGTAGCTCATACGCAAACACCTGAACGCCGACGTGCCCATCCGCAATGCGTGAGTCGCTATCGCACACGACACACACGGCACGACGCACGACACACACCGCATTCGTACCTGTGTCTGAAGGGCGTCAAGCGTCGGGTTGTGGCCAAGAAGCACCTGCACACAGTCCTTGTTGCCGCGGTAGATGGCGGCCATGATGGGCAGCAGTCCACGAAGGTCGGCCGTGTCGATGAGCCGCCGTCGCTCCATGCCCTCGCCCTCCTGCTCGCGCTCGCCCTCGTCGACGTGGCCGGCCTCCGTCGTCTCCGTGTCGTCCCCGGGGACCGCGCTGGTCTGCTCCGCCGCCGCGCCCGCCACGGCGCTGCCCGCCACGCCGGCGCCCGTCGATGCCGCCAGCGTCGGCTGGCCGGCCACCGACCTTGCCATGCTCTTCCTGAGCGCATTGCGCTGGCCACTACCGACCGACGACGTCGAACGACGAATCGGCGGCTGCGGCTGGGCGGCCTTCTTGCTGACGCTGGGCTGCTCGGCGCCGAACATGAGGTCGCGCAGGGCGACGTCGAACTCGAGCAGCGCCTTGACGCAGTCGGCGTGGCCGTAGTAGCTCGCCTGGTGCAGCGCCGTGCGGCCCAGCAGGTCGGGTCCCTTGAACAGGTCGTAGCAGTCGCCGCGGCCCTCGTCGTCGCGCCCGATGCCCAGGTGGATGCGCACGTCGCGCTGCCGGCGTCCGCGCTGGGCCGACGCGGCTTCGAGCCCCGGCGAGTCCAGCAACGACGACAGGGACGAGGACACGAAGGCGGCCAGCTCGCGCTCGCGCCGGGCGGTCTCGCGGAGGGCGTCGAGCAGGAGGTTGAGCGCGGCGAGGTCGCCTGCCGCGGCGGCCTTGTGCAGTCGCTCGACGAAGAGGTCTACCGCCGGCAGGCTCGCCGCATCATAAGTACTACTACTTGCCGTTGTTGACGAAGATGAAGAGGATTCCATCCTTTAGTGGCGGACGTGAATCTGAACAGAATCACAACCAGGGTAAGCAGGCGGGTGCACCATTCGACTGGTTCTCATTTAATTTAATTGATTAAATGCGGAATTAATTTAATCGTTTTATGAGGAGCTCTCACTGCATGTAATTCTTGGTGTGCTAAAGCTTTGGCGTACCTCCTGCCTCCTGGAGTAAGTTACAAGGTTGTGGTTGGCTCGGGCCGCTGCGCGTGAAGGTGCTTGTGTGGTCTCTTCTTCGAAAATTGGCTAACTCAATTTATGCTTTTCTCCTCCATTTTCTTTTTCAATTTGCCAGATAACAGTTGGCTAAGGTCTGTGCCTGTGTGGCTTCTTGCTTGGCTCCCTGCCTGATCAGCCACTGTGTACATGTTTATCAATAAAAGCAAACCAAAGTAGCAATGAGGGAGACTACAGGGGTGCAACATGACAATTCAGAGGAACTCGTCCTTCTCCAACGCCTCCTGCATTCCTTCAACGCTCCTACAGAGGCGAACAGAGAGGAGGAGAGGGGTGGTTGGTTGTGAGGAAGTTGAAGTGGTGTGGGACAGGGGAGCACAGCGCACGCACCCGGAGAACTCGTCGAGCTTCTTGTACGAGCGGCGGCGGTAGAGTACTCGCTTGCGGGCGGTGCCGTCCTGGCTGCGCTCGTCCTCCTCGGCCTTCCACTTCTGCTTCATCTCCCGATGAACGCCGCCGTGACGCGCGAATTCCTCGCCACGCTCCCTACCGCAGGCCGTTTCCGATCAGCACACTACCCACCGCACACACACACGCCGCACACACGATCGCACACGCGCGCCGCACACGCACAGAGCGTCGATCGTACTCGGGACTCAACTCGTCGATGAGACAGCGCACTTCGGTCTGAAGCTCGGCGCGCGTCTGCTTGAGGGAATTGAGCTCGCGGCGAGCCCTGGCCAGGTGGAATACGGCCTGCAGCAGTCGCAGCTGCTCCATCCCCTTCTCCAGCACGCGGATGCTGCGCCACATACCATAATCACGGGCCGTCAATGGCAAGCCATGATGCACGAGCGCGTGTGCGTGGTGGTCGTGGTCGTGTCGATCCAACGTACCTGGCGTACGAGAAAATGGGCAGGAATGCCAAGAATGCCAGGGCGGGACGCGATCCCCAGACCCACCACGCGGCAAGGAAGTACACGACATACGAAATCGGCGCGCCGAAGCCTGCAATGATTATCTATTGGAGATCGACACGACACGACCAACGACACGACACGCGCGCGTAAGCACACATGCGCGCAAACCACGAATGCAATGTCGGATCACGAACCTTATAGGAGGCGATGACGTCCAGAGCGCCGTACATGGTGTTGGGGTCGTTTGGGGCGATGGTGCGAGCCTTGTTGGTGGCCACGTAACGCGCCAGCAGGCCCACGGGCAAATTCAGTAGCGCTCCGGGCAACGCCAGCGCCACCAGCGGACCCTAGATCGGTCCACGCACATGTCAGAGGTAGATGTCGTTAGTGTCAGTCGCCCCAGTCTCGTGCCCACAAATTAATTGTTAAGCACAGAGGGATCAGCTGCAGCTTACCAGATAGAGGGCGCGCCTGAGGATCATGCGCAGGAACAGGCGCTTGCTGACCTTCTCGAACCCTTCTGCCACCTGCCAGGACGGTGTCAGCGTGTGGTCTCCGGAGGGGGGCAAGGGGAAAAACATCCTACCTGGTAGTCCTTGAACCCGTAGCGGTGCAGCTGCTTGTTGTAGCGCCTCACCTTCTTCACCAACAACTGCACCCGTTCGTTGTCCTTGTTGTGGTGAAACAGGATGTCGGCAAACGACCTGGTGTGTTTTTGTCCCCCCAGTCAGTGGCCCACCACCGGTGGCCCACCACCGGTGGCTTTCTCTCTCTCCAACTTGGGGGGGAAGGCTCTCGGCCCGGGAGTGGAGGCGTACCGGTTGAGCATCTGGTACTTGTTGGAGGACAGCTGCAGCGACGCCGGCTGGTAGAGCGACCGCACGGTGAGCGCCACCTGGCGGTCCTTGTAGGTGGGCACGTTCAGGGTCACCCCGCGCAGGCCCTTCTCGACCTGGTCCAGGAGGTCGGAGCACACTTGGCGGCGCTGGTCCTTGTCCTTGTAGCGCTCCACCCACTCCGACTGAGGCGACACCACGAGCGGCTGACCGAACTCCACGATGCAGTGGCCTCGGAACCTGCAGTCATGTTTTGGCACCAGGACCAGTGTCAGGTTAAATACTTTACAATATAAAGTAATATCAATAATATGTTGTATATATGTACCGGTGTCCGTGAAAGTAGGTCAGGCCACAGGGGACGATCTGGACCTCGACGTTGTGCTTGGCAGCCGCGCCGAGCGCCATCAGCGTCACGCCCGCCTTGAGCGGCAGCAGATCCGCTCGATCGTGCGACGAACCCTCGGGAAAGATTCCAATCCTGGCATTCGGATTCGGAAGAGAAAGAGAACAAGAATTAGAATAGCACAACACAGAGTGCATGTGAGTGTGTAAGCCTGCAAGAAGGGTCGCAACAAAAACAGACAAACAAACAAGCGTACGAGTTTCCTCGGGCCAACTCGTCCCACACCTTGTCGTAGACATGCGATTGGTCGATCTTCCTGTAGACCTGAAGAAGGAGGAGGAGGAGAGATTGATGAAGGTGATCAGCACACTCGGCCGATCAGCGCCCAGTGTCCGCAAGAAGAAGAAGAAGAAGAAAAAGAAGAAGTGGGATGGGCAAGCATACCTTGAATTTCTGTCCCTCTTCAAATGGGGGCGTAATGGGCTCGCTCACCGTGAGCTCCGTGTCAGACTCAATCGCGGTCACTCGCCCTCTGCATGAAAACAAGGTCATGAGTGAATGGACTGACCGACACCGTACGTCGAGTGCAGAGAGAAGAGGCGAGTGTGATACTACACCTCCAATCGGGCCGTTGGTGCACGAGGAGCTCATCTCCGATCGCCACGCTGGACTTGAAGTCGGTACCCGTGCCGTGCACCTGAGCCCCTGTTCGTGCGCGCGCGCAACGAGGCCACTCACCATCGGTCAATGGCGCGCTCGGCCTTCACAGAGCGGTGCCATCCGCCAAATGCAACGCAACAAATGTAACTATAGATTATATAGAAATAAATTGTTCTATATATATATATATATATACCTTCGCTCCGGATTGTGCCCGCGCCGGCCACGGCGACGTCGCGCGGCCGATGAATCGGCACACAGCGCAAGATCTTGGCGAAGAAGGCGATCACCTTCCGCTTCAGCGACACCTCGGCGATGATGAACGAAGGCGTGCGGCCCGTCCTGTGTGCGGTGGTGCGGTGGTGCGGTGGTGCGTGAATTTGTTAGCAGCGCAGCTGGAAAGAAGAGACGACAGGCGCGACGAGTCGAGGGCCAAGGGAGGTGAGGTGCCTGCTGAACATGATCATGGCATCCACGAACTGGTTGCGGTGGTTGCCTGCGGCGTAGAGGCATTAGTCCAGGAGTGTGAGCGCACAACGCATAAGAAATGTATAAGTGGAGGTCGGCACTGCGGTCCCTACTATGGCGTACCGACGAAGATGACGGGTCCCTTCTTGGGCACGTTGAGGCGGCCGACGACCTCGACGTCGTTGAAGAACACGTGGAGGAGGATGCGGAACACCCCCAGCACGAGGTACCGCAGGAACTCGTCGCCCCACATCGCCAAGCTCCGCTTTGTCGCTTTTGCTGTTCTGCAGAGAGAGAGAGAGAGATTGCATTCATCAATCAAATCAAAATGAATGAAGAATGAGTGTAAAATGTAATAAATCCAAAATTGGGCAGTCCAAACCTCTACTGCGCTTTCAATTTGCAGGCTCTGTCTCGAAGCTTTCCACAGCGGCAGTGCAGTGGGGCTGCTGCCACTGGTATTGTGGACGTGGCCGGTTGCCGTTCGGCTGTTTCCGGTATGCGGAAGGGAAAAGAGAAAAAAGAACAAAGAGAAAAAGAGAGAAAAACAAAGTTAAATTTTGTAACCTGCAGATGGAAGAGGACACGGACGTGGACGTTGTGGAGTATGCCATCGATGGCTCCGGCCAGGAATTGGGAGAGCATCATCCCGTACGCCTTTGTGTGGTGCGGGAGTCGTCTGCCGGTACAAGACCTCTATTGGCCACATTTTACTCGTTATTTTATTATTATTTATATAATAGAGAAAAAATGGCTTTGCCCCACAGCGCAGGAGGGGAGGGCGCTGCCTACCAAGTCCACGGGCACCTCCGTGTGGCCAGCGGCGCTGGTCCTTGCCAAGTGCGTAACACAGACCCTGCCAAGTCAAGGCCACGTCGCTCACGCAAACCCGTGTGGTCTGTGATGAAGACAGGTACATCGTGACTCACAAGCACACGTTTGCTGGTAAGACACTGTTGGAACTGGGAGCTGGCACAGGTAAGGGACCACCCATGAGTCCTGGTCTCGGTCTGATCATGATTCAACCTTTCAAGGCCTGAGCGGCTTGTTGGCCGCGAGATACTGCGACCGCGTGTGGCTCACCGACAAGGACCCGCAAGTGCTCGACACGCTGCAGCGGAGCGTTCAACTGAACTCAGGTCATATTCCTCTTCCTCACTCACTTACCTTGCTGCGCCCTGTGGGCGTGTGGTCGTCTCACATCACGCACGACACACACGCCAACACCAGACGTTCAAGACAAGGTGAAGGTCGAGAAGCTGGTTTGGGGAATCGACCCACGCGACGAACTCCCGCGATTTGACATTGTCATCGCGTCGGACACTCTGTGCGCCTCTTCATTCAAGTGGAGCTCTTTCGCTTAGCGATGCAGGCTTACCCCGAATTGCAGGTATTACCTGACGGCGGTGGAGCAGCTGTGGAAGTCGGTTGATTTGCTGCTCTCTCGAGAACGATGCGCCGACGGCTCGCCGCCACTCTTCATCCTGGCCCACGTGAACCGAGAAAAAGTGATCGACTCCGGTACTCTCTCTCGCTCTCTCGCACGCGCCGCCCACCAGCCTACGCTGATCGACAAAGCACGCGTGGTGTCGGGGAGGGGGTCCACATCTATAGAGCTGCACCAAGTAGCGCAAGGCCTGGGGTTCGTGGCACAGGCGGTGCCGCTCTTCACGCTTTATGCGCGCTCCGAGCCCGTGCCATCGAACGAGCACGTCAAGAAGGAGATGCTGCGCCTTTTCGTGTTCACGCGCGCGCAACACGTCGGCCGTGGGGGCCGGACGTGACCGCCGCCATCCACCCCCCTTCGGTGCCCACCGTTTCCAATACGTGCGAACATAGGATGCGCTGTTGGTGACTCATTTTGTGGCGCTGATCAGCTGAATGCGGTGGTGGGCACGTGGACGATGATGACCACCCGCTCCACGCCAGATTCGCTGCGGACATCGGGTAGGCTGAAGGGGACGGGCAGCCTGCCCGGCACCGGGACCAACGTCGCCGAGTCAGCCACGTGTCGCATGATGCAGCGGCGGTTGTAGAAGACCGAAACCGAGAGGCCCTTGGCCGACACTTCCTTCGACACCCATGTGATGTTCTTCCGCGCCGCGAGGCTGATGCGGATCTGGTACTTGCAGGGACTTTCCACTTCCTCCTTCACGCAGAGATGCCACACGATCTTCCCGTGCGGCACGCGATCGTCGAAGGGGATGATACCTGAGGTGTCAGGGGCGTTCAGATCGGGGATAACGAAGCGGTGGGTACGCGCCGCGTGCCTGTAGGCCGCGGCTAGCTGCGCCTCGGTGAAGAGGCCGCTCGGCTCCACGACGTCGCTCAGCTCGTTGGCGCTCATCAGGCTCGTCCTAATCCCCTTGAGCAGGGCCGCCACCTTTTGCCTCGCCTCACCGTCGGCCGTCAAGTTGCAGTCTTTGTGATCGTCGCCGCCTTCGTACTCGGTGGTGGCTTCATCCAGGTGGTGCTTGTAGCGTCTCTGCACGGCGCGGAACACGTCGACCTCCTCGATGCCCTCGAGATCGCCCTCGACCAGCTGGGCTGCGGCGTCAGGCGACATGGCCAGCCACTGAGCCTCGGCGCCACCATCTTGCTCCACCATGGGGCTCAGGTAGTCGTAGGCTCTCGCGGTAATGGAGCACTGGCTGAGCGAAGCCAACTGAGGCGCTTGGCCGAACGCCAAGTCGAAGATCGAGAGCGCGTTGTCGTCGTTTACGCAGAGCGAAAGAGTGAGCTTGTACTCGACCAACTTCTTGCAGGCATCGAGCAGGTAGCGATCGGCCGCGATGTACAAGTGGACAAGATTGCGCTCGGTCAGGCTCGATCTGACGTCAAAGTCGGGGTGGAGCTTGTCCGTGTAGCACCAGTAGAGCAGGTGATGCATCGTGCGCGGCTCGATATCGGGGACCAAGACCCGATGCCAGAAGACTGGCGGCAGCGCCGTAGAGCCGGAGACCGAAGGCGATGAAGACACCGAAGGCGACGGTGATGAGGAAGATGAGGACAAGGGTGGGGGTTGACCTTCGCGAAACCTGCCGCAGAGGAGGGCTTCGAAGACGGGCGAGCGAGCCGCGAGGACGACCTTGGCCGCGTAGATGGGCGTGGCGTCTTCGCCTACGAGCATTTCGACGTCGGCGTACGCGCGGTTGTCCACCATGCGGGCTAGTTGATGACCCATCTTGTTCTTCTCCATTCTACACAAAAATGCATATAGTGTAGGGCGGACCTAGAGAATACTTCTGGCAAGCAACAAGTGAGTGACCAGGGTACCTCGTTCTGGTGTAGTAGCGACGCTGATGCAGATGCAAAGGGACGAAGAGTAAAGGCTTTCGAGTCGGGGTGGACCTTCGCGCGTAGAGAGTGCCGAGAGCGAGAGCGGCGGTAGCCAGGCGCGAATCGCTTAGTTCTCTCCGTCTCCTACCGTGATGGTCAAACAACTGTCTTACAACCGCCATCGTCCTTCTCTGAGTTCCTAGTTCGTTCTTCTTCCTCTTCTTCCTTCTGGGAGCCCACGGTCCATGAAAGTGTGCCTGGCCTCACCTGGCCGTGGTCACTGTGTCGACAGTAGTAACTTTACGCGCCCGCTCGGCTGTCTTCTCAGGCCGCTAACCACCCCACAAGCCTGCTGCAGCAATGCTGACCTGCCGTCAGTTGTTCGTCGTCTCCCTCTTGGTGGCAAGCGTTGCCGCAGCCCTCGCGCTGGACAACGGCCTCGCACTGTACAATACCTCTCCCCCCCCCCCGAATTCCTCTTTCTTCCTCTCTGGCGGACGGACGAGAGCTGGAGTATTTATTTATTTATTATTTATTTATTTATTGATTTAATATTCATGACACGCAAGTATTAAGTATTAATTATATTTGATATAATTTATTTATTTTTGTTGATCGCCCCAGTACGCCGCCGATGGGCTGGAACACGWGGAACACGTTCCGGTGCAACTACGATGAGTCCACGCTCAAGCAGATGGCCCAAGCCCTCATCTCCTCGGGCATGGCC
>CACVKS010001674.1:0-10960 GCA_902749335.1 Acanthamoeba triangularis
GGCCTCGTGGCGTGCGTGGTGGCCTACATCGCCTACACGCGCTCCAAGGGCCGACTATCTCAGCTGCCGCCAGCACGGCGCCGCAGCTCGGTGCGGCACTCAGCGCTGGAGCTCGAGGTGCAGCGGTTGCACGAGAACGAGATGTTCGAGATGGGCGACCTCACCAAAGAGCAAAGGCGCAAGCTCCACAGGGAGTCCTGGGCGACCTCCTGATCCCGCGCGCACCCCCTCTTATATACCATAACTGTACCTGCTCATATCAGCAACAAAGCCGACGTGGCTCTTTCTCTTTCGATCGGTGGAGAACACCTTTGTAAGCTGTGAATGTGTGTGTGTGTGTGTGGTGTGTGGGTGTGCCATGAACAATGCAACACTACGCTAACATGGCGTTAGGCTGTTGAGACGACAGGGTAGGAGACATCGTAGAGCAGACCACACTCGCCGCACACGGTGACGGTGGCGGGGCCACCCTTGCAGCCGGTGCCATCCGAGGGCTTGAGGTCGATGCCGCAAATGGGGTTGGAGCGGCGCTTGAGGCGGATGTAGCCCTTCTCGCCCCACACGGGCGACCACGAGTTGCGGACCAGCCAGTAGTCGCCCTCCTTGGCGTCGGTGCCGTAGCCCACAAGCTGCCGCCAGACGTTCCAGTGCGTTTTAGCTTCAGGTGTGCGTGTGCGGTGAGTGGGTGGGTGCTGAGTGGGTGGTTACCTGAACGACGTGGTTGATGTCGGGGTTGGTCTGGTTGCAGCCGTCAAAGACACCGGACTCGTAGGCGTGCCACGAGGAAGCGTCGACGTTGATCACCAGGGGACCCGTCGTCGTCAGAGCCTGAGCGTTGAGAGGGGGGGGGGACAACACACCACCACCACCACCACACAACACCACATCCACCACCAATGTCACTACCACTCGCGCGCCAGGCGCAGGGAGGAGAGAGCGTACCTCGATGACGGGATCGTACTTGTTGGAGGGGAGCACGACGTAGTTCTTGACCTTGGCCACCACCGGGGTGCGAGTGGTGTTGAAGGAGCACTGGAAGGCCTCGCCCCAGTACGAACGATAGCTATATAGATGGAACACAAGCGCGCACTGCTGTGAGCCACGACACACAAGCACGACCTGGACACGAAGGGTGGCAGCGTACGGGTAAGTCCACTCGGAGGCCAGACCGCTGGCCTGGTTCATGAGGGCGCGGTAGACGAGCTCGGCGGTGCCGCCCGCGCAGCCGCCGGTGCCACCGCACTGGTCGGGGTTGGGGATGCAGTCGAGGATGTGCTGCTCGGACAGGATGGGCAGCTGACCGGTGGCCAGCGCCCAGTAGGACTCGAGCGTCTCCGAAGAGCCGAACGTCCAGCACGAACCGCACTGACCTGCAAGAGTGAATTGATTGAAATTGAGATTGCCATTACATGAATGAATAAAGGACTGATTCAGCCCAATGAAGGCAGGGGGGAGATCAATGCGAGGGTGAAGATGTACCCTGGTCCTTGACGGGCGAGATGATGCCCTTCTCGCGCCAATCAACGTGGTTAATGGCCGCTGCACGCATTCTCTGGGCGAGCTCGTTGAGGCCGGTCCATTCCGATTGCCACTGCAGGCCGCCCCTCGGGGCGAGGCCAGCGGCCACCCCCTTGTTGTAGCCCAGAAGCTTCCTGATCTCGGCCTCGCTTCGATCGGTGAGTTGATTGACGCCCTGCTTCCACGACTTGGAGGCATCGCGGTTGTGCGCCTTGATAGCGGCCAGGCGCGACTCGAAGATGGCACGACGAGACGCAGCCTCGTCATCCGAGGCGTAGGCCTTGTTGAATTCGACCACGTAGCGATCGAACGAGTAATTATCGAGGGCATCCCATGTCGTCTTTGCTTCGACGCTCGATGCGAGGAGGGCAAGGAGTGCCAAGCCCGCGCACAAGAGGATAGAGGCCCTCATGTTCATGTAATCCAAGAGGGGTCTGGAAACTCAACGCGTCCCCCAGAGATCAACTTTGTCGAACGAATTAGCAACCGACATTTCCACACTTGTTAAGGTTGCTGCTCACGCCCATTCGGCTTTGGTTCCCTTTTGCAGCTGCCGCACACCATGCTCTACAACGACAACTCAGTTGCTTTAGGGGCAGGAGCCCCGGCGAGCTGGTGCCCCACAACCAGTACGACCCTGTGCCTGTAGACAGGCAGTGGCGGTGGCGGTGGCGGTGGCAAGGCCAGGGCCCCATGCCTCCCATGCCGGTCGAGGCCTAAGGTTGTTTCGGACACACGAAACTGTTTCAACCTCACTTTGTAACTTGTTTGAAAAAGAGGTTTAAAACGAAGCACTCAGAAGGCGGCAGGGGAGGCCAGCAGCTGGGCGTTGGCCACGTGCACCTGTTCGCTGTCGTCCGACCTACGCGCCACGACGTTGCCAATCACGCGCGCGTCTTCGCCTGCGTGTGCGTGCGTGCGTGAGCGACGGCCGTGCCCTAAAATGTAAAATCGCACACAACACGCCGCCTGGCACGACATGGCACACAGCGCGAGGGCTAGTGCGTACCAGAGGCGGTGAGGGCTTCGAGGACGGAGGCGACGTGGTCGGGTTCGACGAGGAGGGTCATGCCGATGCCCACGTTGAGGGTTCGCAGCATCTCGCGCGGCTGGAGCTGCCCCAGCGACGCCAGCCAGCCGAACACCGGCGGCACGCTCCACTGCGCCACGTCCAGGTCGACCCCGATCTTGGGCGTCAGCACTCGCGGGATATTCTCCAGCAACCCGCCGCCTACGACACGACACACACACGACACCCGCACCGCGCCGCACGACACGACACGCAACACAAGACGTCCGTGAGTGTCGACAAGAATGGGGCAGCGGAGGGAGGAAGGGGGCTCTGGTACCGGTGATGTGGGCGGCGGCCTTGATCTTGCGGGCCTTCATGAGGGGCAGCACCGACTTGACATAGATCCGCGTGGGCTCGAGCAATGCGTGGGCCAACTTCTCGTGCTTAGAAGCAAATGGTGGCTGTGTGGCGTGTGTGTCGTGCGTGTCGTGTGTCAGTGCAACACTGAACGCCGCGGGGTGCGAGGCGCACGCTACCTTGGCCGAGACGTCGATGTTGTTGAGCTTGATGATGTGCCGCACCAGCGAGAAGCCGTTGGAGTGGAGACCCGACGACGCCAATCCGATTACCACATCACCCTCCCTGCATTGGCCGTGTCCGATGAGCGCGCGTGTCGTGTGCCGTGCCGTGTGCGGCCAAGGAGGGAACGCACTTGATGGTGTCCATGATGGGCAGCACGCCATCGCGCTCGACCGCGCCCACGGCAAAGCCGGCCAAGTCGTACTCGCCGGGCGGGTACATGCCGGGCATCTCCGCCGTCTCGCCGCCCACCAGCGCGCATCCGGCCAGCACGCAGCCATCCGCAATTCCCTGCGATACCACCACGCCACGTCATGCCACGTCATGCTGTGTCGTGTCGTGTGCGGTGGTATGCGTGTCATGCGTGTCGTGCGTTACCTTGACAACTTGGGTGGCCTCGTCGACGGCCAAAGCGCCGGTAGCGAAGTAGTCCAGGAAGAACAGCGGCTCGGCCCCTGGACGCACGCCACCGACCACCGGTCAAGTGAGCCACTTGCGCCTGCGGTGGTGGTGGGCCTGGTCGTCGTACCTCGCGTGAGGATGTCATTGACGCACATGGCCACCAGATCCTGGCCCAGAGTGTCGTGCTTCTTCACCTCCTGCGCAATCTGATCGCAACAACAACAAAGACACTCAATCACTCAAACCTGCACACGACGACACGACGGTACACGGTATTGGGTGGTAAGTACCTTGAGCTTGGTGCCGACGCCGTCGGTGCCGCTCACGAGCAGCGGATCCCTGTAGCCGGCCTCCTTCAAATCGAACAGACCGCCAAACCCGCCTGCCGCACACTCGCGCGTCAGGACACGACACACGACACATAACGGGCACGTGGCTCGGGTACCGATCTTGGCCGAGGTGCCGGGACGGGCGGTGGCCTTGGTGAAGGGCTTGATACGCTCTACGAGCAGGTTGCCCGCATCGATGTCCACGCCCGCGCTGCGGTACGTCACCTGCTCATCGCACGCGCGCGTGTTCCCGTGTGTCGTGTCGTTAGTCGCGTGCGACGATGGGTGACAGGAGGCGTGGCTCACGCACGGGTCCTTGTCCCTCGGCCTTGCGCTTCTCGCGCCTCTGCTGGCGCTTGACCTCCTCGGCCCGGTACTTCTGCTTCTCCTGCTGCTCGAACAGCTGAATGGCTTCGATCAACGCCACGCCCTCTGTGTGTGTGTGCGTGTGTGTTTCCCAATGACACACAACACGACCACGGCAAGCACGGCAGTAAGTAGGGGAACGCGAAAAAGGGGAAAAGGCGTAAAGGGACAAAGGGGCGGGGCGTACCGAGGTGCTGGACCTTGGCCTTGAGCGTGTCGGTGTTGTCCGCCGCATCAATGGCGCACCGCTTCTGCACCAGGATGGGTCCCGCGTCCACCTCCTCCGTCACCACATGCACCGTACACCCTGCGTGCGCCACCCACATCAGTACGCGCGCGCTGCGTGCCGTTGGTCGTGGCGTTGGCCGTGTACCGGTGAATTTGGCGCCGCTGTCGAGAACGGCCTGGTGCACGTCGAGGTCCATGCCGCCGGCAAAGTCGGGCAGAAGGGACGGGTGCACGTTGTAGACGCGCCCGCGGAACCGCGCGACAAAGGCCGCCGTCACGATGCGCATGTACCCGATCATCAGCACCAGATCGACGCCGCCGTCGACGCTGTCGAGTGCGGCGATCACCTCGCGGTCGTAGGCCTCGCGCGGCTTGGGCTTGCCGGTGTCGGCGTCGCGCGGGTCGACGAACCGGTGCGCGATGCCGTGCGCGCGGGCGCGCTCGAGGATGTAGGCGTCGGCGCGGTTACTCACCACGAGCGCGATCTCGGCGTTGAGCTCGCGGCGCGCGATGGCGTCGATGATGGCCTGCATGTCCGTGCCCCGCGTCGAGCCCAGCACCGCCAGACGCACCGCTGCCGTGTGTCATGTGTCGTGTCGTGTGTGCGGTTAGTGTGTGTCGTGTCGTGTCATGTCGTGTCGTTGGTCGTGCGGTGAGTTGTTACGTGTGTTGTTGGCAAAGTAGGATCCGATGTCGCAGCGGTAGTGCATGCCGTCGAAGTGGATCTTGTCGAGCGCGGCGTAGGCCCGGGCGATGGCCTGGGCCGGCCGGGCGCTCACGGCCGTCACCGCCAGCACGCGGCCGCCGCTGGTCACCACCCCCTGTCCGTCCGCCGCCGCCTTCGTGCCCGCATGGAACACATACACGCCACCGGCCTGCCGCACAATCTCGTCAATGCACGCACCACACGACACACGACACACACGACACGCGGGGAGGGAGGAGGTACGGCATCGATGGACTGGGGCAGAGAGGCGAGGCCGGCGATGGGCTTGTCGACCGGGTACTTGTCGGGGTAGCCGCCCGAGGCGGCGACGACAGTGACGGCCGCGCGAGCGGTGGCCCACTCGACGCTGAGCTGGGCCAGCCGGCCCTGCGCGCAGGCCAGCATGACCTCGAACAGGTCCGTCTTGAGCAGGGGCAGGATGACCTGGGTCTCGGGGTCGCCGAACCGACAGTTGTACTCCAGCACCCGCGGCCCAGCCTTGGTCAACATCAAACCTGCAAATAGTTCAAATATTAAGGCAAATTCAAAAAATATAATATCAAATTATATAAAATATAATTGGTAATTGAAAGGGGTACCGGCAAAGAGGACGCCGACAAAGGGGATGCCGTCCTTCTTGAGGCCGTCGAGCGCGGCCTGGAGCACGGTGGCGGTCCACTCCTGTGCCATCTCGGGCGTGACGGCCGGCGTGGGCGCGAAGGCACCCATGCCGCCCGTGTTGGCGCCCTTGTCCTACGCGCACCAAACACAGCGCACGCCGTACGAGTGTGAGTGCAACACTAACTAACGACACTCACGAACTTGGTGCCACATACATTGTCGAGCGCTCGCTTGTGGTCCTGAGCGGCGGGCATGGGAACCACCGTGGTGCCTGCACGTGAGCTTTGTTAGACACACACGACACACGACACACACGACACACGCGACACACGCGACACACACACACGACACGACACGACACACGGCGCGTACCATCACAAAAGCCGAGGAAAGAGACCTCGGGTCCGGCGAGGAGCTCCTCCAGCACCACCTGATTGCCGGCCTCGCCAAACACTTTGTCGACCTAACAAGGTGGTTGTTGTGCCCACACGCCACCAGGCCTGTTTCAATATCGTCGACCCCACCAGCGCAGCGCGGGCAGGGCGAGGTACCATGATCTCGCGCACGGCCTGCTTGGCCTCGTCCTTGTTCTTGGGCACGATGACGCCCTTGCCGGCCGCCAGGCCTGACGCCTTGACCACCAGCGTGTGCGGGGTGTCGTCGATGTACTTGAGCGCCTTCTCAGCGTCGTCGAACACCTGAGGTAACCCGCGCAACACAGTCAGCTCCACGACACGACACAACACGCACGACACGACCAACGACACACACGACACGCACGACACACACGAGGGGAGGGTGAGTACCTGGTAGGTGGCGGTGGGGATGTTGTGCTTGTGCATGAAATCCTTGGCGAAGACCTTGGAGGCTTCGATCTGTGCCGCTGCCTTGGAGGGACCGAAGCACGGCACGCCGGCCTTGCTCAAATCGTCTGGGCGATCGTCGTGCGTCGGTCAGGCTCACACATCTCTGAGCGTCTACCGCGCGTGCGGTTGTGCGCCGTGTGCGGTTGTGTGCGTACCACCGAGTCCAGCGGCGAGAGGAGCCTCCGGGCCGACCACAACGAGCGCGGCCTTCTTCTCCTGGGCAAAGGCGACGATGGCCTCGTTGGTGCTGACCCCGGCCACGTTCTGTACCGCGGCTGTCGCACCGCCCTTCGTGGCCAGCTCCCGGCCCAGCGCTTCCGTACCTGCATTTATTATTGAAATCAAATTAATATTACATAAATATATATATATTAAAAAAAATTGTGAGATAGAAGTACCGCCATTGCCGGGCAGGACGTAGATGTGAGCCACCTTGGGGCTCTGGCTGAGCTTCCAAACGATGGCGTGCTCGCGGCCACCGCTGCCCACGACCACCACTGTGTGTTGCTGCAGTTCTCCTTCCATCTCTGTGCGATCTGTGAGTCTGTCGCAACACCAAGCAGCCACACGCGTGTCAGTGTCCGTGCACCTCCAGCAGCGCTCACAAGATGCACGCGGCCACCCAAAAACACAACTCCGCCATCTCCAGTCTTCATCTACAGAAATCCGATCTGCATTGAATGGCAGGTCGGAAGTGTGATTTCGGTGTGGCTCGAGAGACGAAACCAAGCCGGCTCACTCCGAGCTGCTGGGGGCAGGGAGTGCGCGTACTTGAGATTGGGCAAAAAAGTAGACTGATCTTTGGCTGCACCAGATCTCCAATCTCTTGTGGCTAACTCCTGTGGTACTGTCCTCTACACAGCCGCTCCTGCGCGAGGTCCGGCCTGTGGTACTTGTGCCTGAGCTTCCGCAGGTCCCAGGTCGTTCTCCAGTGGAGAGACGTGGGATGATGGTGCTAGCGCAAATATGCCAAGTATTCTGTTTTTGTAACCGTTTC
Source organism: Acanthamoeba triangularis (assembly GCA_902749335.1). Lineage (NCBI taxonomy): Eukaryota > Discosea > Longamoebia > Acanthamoebidae > Acanthamoeba > Acanthamoeba triangularis. The sequence goes on from CACVKS010001674.1 coordinate 7,625, forward strand.
GAAATTTTCAAAACAATTTCAAAAAAAACTAGGCCCAGGCTGACGTCAGCAGCTTACGACCGTCTTGCTTGGCCTGCAGGATGATGGAGGCGGCAACGCGCCCGCCGGAAACGGTGGTGGAGACAAATCAGCTCAACATCGGAGCGGCCATCATCCTCTTCGTACTGTTTGCATTGAGCGCCCTCGCCATCTTTGTTCGGTAAGCCCCCCTTGGCGATTCGGTTATTGCAAGATTTTTAATATTTTTGTTAACATAAAATAGACAATAATATAATAAATCTAAGCTCTCATTTCTAAAAAAAATAGTTTTGTGATGCTGTTGCGGTCGAAGAAGCACCCGCCCCGACAAACACGAACCCACTTTTTCCTCTTCTTTGTCATTTGCTCGGCTCTCGGTACGTGTTGCTCTCCTCCTGGCCACCTCTCTTTGCCGCACTTTCTCACACTGTGCCTTGGCGACGTGTGTCGTGTTGTGTGTCGTGTCGTGTCGTTATGTGCGGTTGTGCGTGGACGATATGGCAGCACGAGCGACCTTCTTTGTGCTGCTCCATGTGCCGTTGAATCTGCACCTCTACTTCTTCGTGTGGTTCCTGCCCGAGTTCCTCAACCTGGCCGCCTTCGTCATGCTCCTCCGTTCCTGGTTCTCCCTCTACCGTCCTGTGTGGTCGTGTGTGTCGCGTCGTGTCGTGTTCTCTCTTACGCTCTCGGTTGTCTCCGGCTGGCGTGTGCTGCGCAGGATCCGAGTGTGGGCGACCTCCCGCCACTTGGCGACCTTCACCTATCGCAGCACGCGGGTCAAACTGTTCGTGATCGAAATCGCCACCATCGCTTGCATTGAGGTACGCCGCCTGCAACACGCACACGCACACGACAACACACAACACTGACGAAATGTTAATGGAACACTAGGTGGCACAAGCGGTGATCTTTCTGGTGATGATCATCCTGGGCGAGGGCCACTTTGATCTCATGCAACGGTTCACGCCAATGCCCGTTGCGCTTGGAATGTCATGAATTCCTAATATTCATTTTTGGTTGAATTCTTTTCCCCAATGGAAACGGAGTGCAGGGTCGACGCGTGGTACATGGGCGCGCTGGAGCTGCTGCTCATTCTGTCGAGCGGCGTGTGCATGGGTCTGGTCAAGTACCTCGAGAAGCGGGCCAAGCGGCGGCACGACATCATCGAAATCGAGCAGTCCTTCCTGAGCCTCTTCAATCGGGTACTCGCCGCCATCTCTCGCTCTCCTGCTGTCATCCCCAACACCCTTCGCCAACACCTGTGCGCGCATCGTCTCATGTGTGTCGTGTGTGTGTCGTGTGTGTGTCGTGGCGTGTGTCGTGTGCCGTTGCCACGTAGACGGATGCGGTGATGCTGGTGTGGGTCTTCGCGCGTGCGGTGCGTGCGTTCGATTGTCTGATGTCCCTCAACTCCGACTGGGACCAGATCATCGCCTCCAGCTCGTACCCCCCCCCCCAAACTCTCTGCACAACAACTCCACTCGCTCCCTCTCCAGCTTTTCGTTCCAACACACCGTGTGCGGTGCATCGTGTTGTGTGCGGTGTGTGCGTGTGCGGTGTGTGTCGTGGGTAGGTTGTTTCCGCTCTACGTGGGTCCGTTTTATTTATTCGCCGAGCTGGTGCCGCTGGCCTCGCTCATGTTCGGCAAGGTGATCGAGACGCTCGACTACGGCACCACCGAATACAAACTCCTCAACCTCCTGCCCACTCTCTTCCCCTCGCCCAAGACTCGGGTACGCTCCTTGCCTCACGACACGACACGACACGACACGACACGACACGACACGACACGACACGACACGACACGACACGACACCGACACGACACGCGTGTGCGGCTGGCTGATGTGGGAGGTGGCGTGGTCAGGCCGATTGGCGGCCGAGGCGCTGATGCCGGCGTCCGGTAATGGCCCGCCGCTCAATGGGGCCCTAGGCTCGGGGAGCATCAGCGCTCCTCGCAGCGGCGGCGGGGGCAAAGTCCCCGACACCGCCGTGCTCATCAAGCAGCTGACCAAGAACCCCAGGTACGCCGCGTGTGTCGTCTCATGCGTGTGTCGTGTGTCGTGTGTCGTGTGTCGTGTGTGCGGTAAGAGACTCAACTGGGTGCGTGGGTCGGGTGCAGAGTGCGTGGCTTCATCATTCCGTTCAACGAGCTGCAGATTATCCAGAGAATCGGCGGAGGCGCCGGCGGCATCGTCATGAAGGCCGTCTGGTGCGTGCGCGCCGCAGCTTTGCCCACAGCCCTGCCTGGGCTCACCAGCGTGTGCGGTTGTGTGCGGTTGGGTTGTGTGTTTTCCCTGTACTAGGAACGACATGATTGTGGCGGTGAAGCAGCTCAACCAGCTGTTGCAAGAGGGCAGAGACCTTCTCGACTTCCTCAATGAGATCGAGATCATGAGGTACGTTCTCCTTTTCCAATTCTCACCCACTCCAATTGACAACATAGCACAACATATACATTTTTAATGTACATATATTGGTTGCCAGTTCGCTACGACATCAGAATATCGTCACCTTCTACGGCACCTGCATCCAGCCCCCGCATGTGTGCATTGGTACCCTTCGACTACTACTCCGACCACTCTCCGCCGCCCCAAGATTTTGACTGTTCACCTTACGTGTGTCGTGTGCGGTGTGCGGTGTGGGTGGTGTGTGTTGGGTGCACACTAGTGTCGGAGTACCTCAAACGCGACAACCTGCGCACGGTGCTCGACGACGAGTCGGTGCGGATCGGCGCGCAGCTGATGGCCCGCATGATGCGCGACATTTGCAAGGGCATGTCCGTCATTCACAAGTACGTAGCTCACACACAGACACACAACACACACAACACACACACGATGCACGACACAAAGTCGCAGTATACTCACCTCATTCCGCACATCGCCGCGCAACAGAGCCAAGATCATTCATCGAGACTTGAAGCCTCAGAACCTGATGGTGGACAAACATTACCGAATCAAGGTTCACGCGACCGCACACACACGACACACACACGACACGCGCGCGCGCGCGACACACACGATACGCTGACTAATTTTCTGGGCGKGTGGGGCAGGTGGGCGATTTCGGGGTGAGCCGAATGYTGCCGGGRRGCAACAGCATACCTTTCTCGGGCTACTCCATGTCCATCGCCGGCTCTTCTGTTTATATCGCCCCCGGTAACCGACACTTGACACGCACCCCCGCACACGCACCCGACCAACGACACGCGCTGATGTGAAACTGTTGTTGTTGTGGGCACAGAGGTGTACAACCTGCGCTACACACACAAGTGCGACCTGTGGTCGTTCGGTATCATACTCTGGGAGATGTGCAC
>CACVKS010001680.1:0-14320 GCA_902749335.1 Acanthamoeba triangularis
CACCCACGCAGGGAACACAAGACCTAACGCCCAAGCCCCGTTCGTGCAGCGCCCACACGCTCCAGCAAACGGCGCGCGACCTGTTTGACCTGTACCGTGCGATCATGCCCCTGCAGTACCAGGTACGGCGCGATCGACTTGGTAATTAGTGGTGGTGTGGTGGTGGTGGTGCGCTGCTCACAGCGCGCTGTCGCATGCGTGCGAGCAGAAGGAGACGATCAAGTCGGTGCCGAGTCTGGCGATGGCGTTCCACAACGACTGCTTCTATCTTGCTCTCCAACTCCTCACGCTCGGCATGCAGTACCAGGACCGGTATGCACACACACGCCGCACACGCCGCACACGCCGCACACGCCGCACACACGCACACACGCACACACGCACACACACACACACGCCGCCGCACGCGCCGCACACGGACCACTGCACTCGAAATAGCGCCTGACACAAGGCGGTGTGCAACGACAGGTTACCGAAGGACAAGGGCGCATTCACGCTGGTGGATCTGGTGCCGGTGTTCCGGCAGCTTGGCGAGAAACAGTACCAGCAGCAATTCGTACGGGAGCCCCTCGACTCCCAACTCAACGGTCAATCGACTCGTCGCGCAACCTGCGTCTAACACCGCACCGCACCGCACCGCACCGCAACGCAACGCAACGCAACGCAACGCAACGCAACGCAACGCAACGCGACGCGACAGGAAAAACAACAGGCGGTCCTCAAAGAGACGGTTCAGAGTGCTCAGGGACTTGCCGACACTCACGTAAGCCCTCCTACCACCACACAGCCATTCCTTCAACTGTGACGGGCTGGCAGCAAACTCACACAGGCTTGGCACACGCGTGTGACGTGTGACGTGTGTCTCCAGCTCCGTGTGCGGTTTATGACGGTGGAGCGGGCTATGAAGCGAGTGGTCCACCACCTCACCCACCTCTCGCGCGTGTGGAAGGTACACCGCCRCTGCGTCCCCTCCCCTCCACCARTKACACCACGTCGGCTGGGCACACGGTGGTCAGGTGCTGACGTGCACCACCGACGCACGCACGAACGAACGAATGGCAGGACGTGCTGCCGCGCCACGTGTATCTGCGCACGGTGGGCCAGCTGCTGGACATTGCGTTGGAGGACCTGATTGCGAGCTTCGAGAAGCTGGAGGACATCTCCGAGGAGGAGACCCACCACCTGCACGAGCTCCTCTCCCTTCTCCTCGACTGCTCCTCCTTCTTCACGGCCGACGAAGGCGGCGGTGGCAGCGAGGGCGAGGGCGAGGGCGGCCAAGCGGTCCTGGCCGAGAGTGGTCGGGAGGAGGAGACCAAGCGCCACGCCCGCAGGTGGAGCAAGTTCGTTAAGATCGTGAACATGCTGGAGAGCAAGTTGGTCGTCATCGTCGACGCCTACGTCAAAGGTTCGCTGGCCAACTGTCACCATTCAATCAAGCCTGGCCAGGCAAGTTCTCACCACCCACTCCCTCCCCTGGGTGCATGTCAGGTCTGATGCCCGAGTTCGAGGCCGAGGAGCTCAAGGCCATCATCCGCGCCCTCTTCTCGGATTCGCCCCTACGCAAGAGCCAACTGGCTCTCATCAAGTGACCAGCTCCCTGGCGCCACAGCCCCAGCGTTTATGTGAAGCTCGATTTTTTTTTATGGACAAAGTGTGACAAAATTGCTTGCGGTGTGGGGGAGCACGCTGGCCGCTCGCACAAATGGTACACTACAGGGGCAGTTGGCCTGGTTCAGAATGAGGAGTTAGCCAGCTAGGAGGGGTGTTCCCTTAGCGCGCGGAGGCGCGGTCGAATATGTCTCCGTGCTCGTCGATTACATCGATGTAGATTTGGTAGGGCGTCACCTGTCATCAACAATGAAGCCAAGGTCAACATTGTGTGAGAGGGAGGGAGGGAGAGTAGCAACGTACGTTGACGTGGAGGAAATGTCGCTTCTGATAGACGTTGACCATGTACCAGGGGTTGGCGTCGTTGGCCGACGGCGGCACGCCAAAGCTGCCACCGCCCAGGTAGAGCGTGCCCGTCGGATCCACCTTGCCGGCCTTGAGCGGGTGTGCGCGCCCGTAGCGGTGCGAATGGTTCTCGAACCCCACGGCCACGTGGTAGGCGTCGAACAGCGGCTCCCAGTACTTGCGCATGTCCTTCTGCCACACGTCGACCCCCTGCCAGTGCAACCGATCATCGGTCGGCCAGGTGAGACGACGTAGACGGTGCGTGCGTGTGTGTGTGTGGTCGTTGGGGGGGGGGGCGAAGGCTCACCTTGTCGCTGGGCCACATGGGCACGTGGTAGACGGCCATGATGTGACCTTGTCGCACATCGACAGACTGGTTGCGCGTCGCGTTCCACGAATCGAGCCGCTCCCTCAACCACGCCGTTTGGTCTCCCTTTGTTTGGTCGCACACACCACACACCACACGCACACGCGYGTCAGGCGCACGCCCACGCAYTACCGCMCACGCACATRCGAYGGYACGCACCTGGACGTCGAGGAACATGCCGCTRTCGAGCGTGAGGAAGAGGTGGTCGCCGAGGAAGTGGTGGTGGTAGGTGGTGTCCCACGCGTCAGTGAGGTAGACGTTGGGCAGCCGCTGCAGGTCCGCGTCGCTCAACACCGGCCGCTGCGGCTGCGGCTGCGGCTGCTGCAGGTCCGCCTCGACGACGGGCAACCGATCACCCGAAGTGGCGGAGGCCTCGATCGCCTGCCGCTCCGCCGCTGACACCCGGATCTGGGCCKCTTCCTTGCGCTGRCGCTGCTCCTGCTTGACGGCCTCGTCGCCCGGGTACATGTGGAAGTACCTRCCAGCCAGACGACAGGTGACGTGTCAGTGTCGMCGTCGCGATGATTGCCGGTAGTGGTGGTGGAATGTAGCATAGAAGAGAAGGGAAGAGGCGCAGGAGAGAGCAGTACCGGAAGAAGAAGGGGATGTCCGACACGGACTGGTGCAGCGAGGAGCCGCCGCCGGTCTCGTGGTTGCCCACGATCGCCACCAGAGGGATGATATTACCCTACACACCCACATACACCCACAAGCGCAGACAAACGATGAGCCACACGAAACGCAAATGCATGTGTCGTGTCGTGTCGTGTGTGTGTCGTGTCGTGTGTCGTATCGTGTGTGTCGTGTGCGTACATCGCGGGTGATCATGTTCTCCTCCCACATGTCGAACCACTTGTCCCACACGCGGTARCACGTGGGCAGCGCGTTGGCGTAGGCGAGATCCCCGCCCAAGAGGGCGAACCGAGGGTCGAGCTGCGCCGCCGTGATCTCCTGCTCAACCACCAACCATCAGCCGCCACTCATATACTGTGTCGTGTGTGTGCGCTGTGTGTGTCGTGTGAATGGGCGAGGGGCATACGATCGTGCGAGTCTCGTCCGACGTGCCCATGTCACCGCCCGTGATGAAGGTGAAGTTGTTCGCGTCGGGGCCGGGCGCCGACAGGAAGCGCTTCTCGGGGCTGAAGAGTTGCGGGTGGGCGCCGCAGCCCGCGCGGAAGAAGTAGACCGTATCGGGCTCCAGCGTGTCGATCCGCACCCAGTGGATGTGCCGCGTGAAGTCCTTCGTCTCGTACTTAAAGTGCGTCCCCGTCGCCTGGAACCGATAGTCGGCCAGCGTTCCTGCGAGAAAAGGTAGATAAGCAACACGCGCCACCGCACACGCATGCACGCACACGCACACGCACACGCACACACCACCGCACACGCGTGTACCATTCTTGCGTGACTGGGTGTCGTAGTAGACTGTGGACGCGCAGGAGGGCGCGAGATCGGAGGCGTGGAAGTGGACGACGATCGACGACGACATGTTGCCGGGCGGGAATGTGAGGTAGACGTGACACGGCGCGTCGCCCGAACACGTCGACGACTGCAGCTGTCGCACCAGGCGGAAGTCGACTGTGTGCCATAACAAGAACAGAACACGCGACACGACACGACACGACACAGGCGACACGTCAGCAGCCGCCGTGGAGCGTTGTGGAGGTGAGGGGGAGAGGTATACTGGAGATCGGGTATTCGCCGATGCACATGCCCTCGAAGACGAACGTGAGCGAGAAGAGCAGCACGAGCCAGAAGAGGAGCCCGCCGACGAACACGAACGGTCGTCGGCGCACGCGTCGCACGCGCTCGCGGAGCAGCTGACCCGTCAGCTTGATCGGGTTGCGGCAGCCGCGCCGCGTCGTCCCGTGGTCGCCGTGGCCGTGGCCGTGGCCATCGCCGCCGCTACCGTGAAAGTCGGCGTGCTGGGCCGTGGCCGGGTTGATCGAGAGCATGCGGGTGTCGCCGTAGCCGTCGTCGTCTTCGACCAGCACGTAGCCGCTGTCGCGCAGGCTGCTGCGGCGATCGAGCCGGACCACGTCGTGGTGGTCGGTGGCGCCGTAGAGCGGGAAGAAGAAGAACCAGCCGAGCCAGAGCAGGGCCGTGGCGCAGAGCCAGCCGGCCCACCAGGGCAGGTAGTCCATCACGACGAGCCAGAACAGCGGGCCGGCGCCGAGGAAGAAGAGCCAGGTCCACACCACGAYGTAGACCAGGACCCAGGTGACGCGGCTCACCTTCTGCCGGCGCTCCTCCTCCTCGATGTCGAGCAGCGCGCGGGCTCGCAGGTCGGCCCCGACCGGGTGGTAGACGCGCTGCTCGCCGCTGCTGCCGCCGCTACGCGGGCCACCAGAGCCGCCGGCGTCGAGGACTCGTTGCTGGAGGACCTCCTTCTTGCGGCGGCGTCGCTGGCAGCAGACGCAGCAGCGCCACACGGAGCAGCCGACGAGGGTGATGAAGGTGAGGGCCAGGGTGATGGCGATCCCGACGATGAAGCCCACGAGGAGCACGATCTCGCGAAACGAGGGGCCATCGAATAATGGAATGTCCACCATTCTCTACGAAATGAAATGCTGTGTAGATGAAGATTCGATGTGTCTCTCTAGAGAACGATTGGCAGTGGAAGAGGTGGAGATGTGGAGTGGTGGGAGGCTGGGATCTGGGAGGAGAGAAAAATCCAGGGTTGGTTGGCGGTGCACTGATGTGTGCTTGAAGTTGTGGCCGTCCACAGAGTTCCACGGTGTTCGAACCCTCGCGAGGCAGAGGTGCACAGCGTCAATCTGAGCAAGAGAGCGCACGACCACGGTGCACACGAGACGAGCCGCAACGCGCCCGCAGAATCTCCTCCACTCCTTCCTTCCGCGGAGCAAGGTCCTTCGCCCGCACAAAAATGTTGCGAGAAAATACATACAGTACAAGAGAGAAAAAGGAGAGAAATTTTTCAGATTGTGCAGGATTTGCGCACAACCTTCGCACAAAAAACGCTGTTGAAAAAAAAGCGTAAAACGGGAAGAAAAAGAGAGAAATGCTGAAATTGTGCAGAATTTGCGCACAACAGTAAGGCACAACGATCCCACACCATCGGGTGCGTTGGCACCTACCGGGCCATTTTCAACGTGATCCACACGAATCGGGCCAATGATGATTCAAAACTGTCTTCCAGGGCCACCGGTGAGTGGCCTACAACGTTCCGAAGACAATTACCGTCGACTTCAACATGGTCTTCGTACATTTCGCACAACATTTCACCGCCGTTTCCACCATCTTGCCACTCTGGGCGAGGTCCTAAGCCCCAGTTTGGGCACCATGGGATGCACGGGAAAGGTGGGACGACCGGTACGGACGTCGAGACCGCCGATAAAGCCGGACCCAGTTCCTTTCTCTCTTTACCTCCATCACCACCACCCACAGCACAACCCGGTCTCACCGCGCACGGCCTCTCTGCAACTATCACTCACCGGCCTACCAGAACCACCGCTACCAACACCACCAAAGATACCAACATGAGCGTCGCCATTCCGTCTCGTCTCGTCCGCAAGCACTCCTTCTCGGAGAACAAGGGACCCGCTCCGGCCAACCACCACCTCACCATCAACGTCGTCCTCAAAATTCAGAACGCCGAGTGGCTCGAGAAGAAGGTACACCAACCCCGACCACCTTTCATACCCAACCTCCCCTGCTCTGTCTTGTGTCTTTTTGTAAACAAAAAAGCTCACCTTGTCGGTTCACGCACAGTTGAAGGAGGCGAGCGACCCTGACAGCCCCAACTTTGGCAAGTACGCGACGATGGAGGAGATCAACCGCCTGACAGCGGCGCCGGCCGAGCACATGGAGAAGGTGGTGGCGTGGCTCGAGTCGCACGGCGTGGAGCACATCAACACGCGCTCGAACGACGTCCAGTTCTCGGTGACCGTGGCCGAGGCTCAGCGCCTGTTCAACGCCAGGCTCGACAAGTTCGGCATCCCTAACGACGGCGACGACACCTTCATGGTCCGCCGCGCCGGCGAGCTCCAGATTCCCGATGACCTCAAGGACGTCGTCGACTTTGTCGTCGGCATCTAGGCCGCCGCGCGATCTCGGTCCTCGCTGCCGACCCACCGTCTTGGTGGGACCTGTTTCTTCTTCCTCGTCTTCATCGTTCGTTTCCTACGCCGACCGACGACTGCCGCGGCAGCTGCTGACATCAGCAATGCAACGGCCAAAGCCGAGCCGTCGGACCAATGGACGATGAAGGAGACGGTCAAGGGGAAGCGGGCAACGAGATGGCGAAGAGGGAGATGGAAGGGAGAAGATGGATTTTCTTTTTGGACAGGCCACCCACCGTGGGTGGCCTACGGATTCAAGTGTATGATGAAATGACGAGCAAGAAAACAACACAGTTTTGAGCACACAACCCCTTGGCAGCGCTCTTTGCGGCCCAAGTTCGAGAGGGAGAGGGAGAGATGTCGGCTCATGGGAGCAGCTGCATGCGCAGTGTCGTCACCCCGCTGATGGGCAGGTGCTTGCGCAGGAGCGGCGACGTGACCGTGTTGTACTCCTCAAAGCCCACCTGCCGCGTTTGTGGTTTTTGTAAAGTCGCGCCCACTCATCGAGATCGTTGGGTTGGGGTACCTTCTTGTAGGCGTTCACGGCCCCGGCGTTCTCGACCACCACCGATATCTGTGCCCGGGTGTACCCATTCTGCTTGCCTGGATAGGTCGGATTAACAAAAGAAAGAAGAGTTTGAAGTGCAGCTGGGACGACGCGGGGGGGGGGGAGCGCTCTACCGATCTCGAGAGCTTCGAGCAAAAGGCGGTTGACGAGGCCTCGGCGGCGGAACTCGGGTTTCGTGGCCACCCACTCGATCATCCAGTGATCGTTCTCGTCTGATGTGCGAAGAACATATCTCTCAGCCAACCGTACCTCCTTGGCATGGCTGAGCCAGCCCTCGCAGACTATGGGCACGGCTGCGTACCTGCCATGCTGGGCAGCACTGACCCAAGGTCCTTCATTCTGCCACCAGCGCCACCACGATGCGTGTGAACAGCAACACCGCGACCACCAACGCAGCTCAGACCCCTTGAGTGAGGCACCCGTACTTCTGGTGGAAGGAATCGACCCACTCCGCAGGCCATCCCTGGCTTGCCACAACGCGCTCCACCAGGGCGTAGTACTCGCCGAAGGGCTTCTCTCGCGGCCCGCAGCAGCACAGCACTTAAGTGGCACACGCCGGAGTTAAACCTCCGAGAGGGAAGGGCACTGCAAGCAACACTTGAGGGGAACCTGCGGCGGCCTGGCTGTCGAGTTCGGCCACGAGGAAGCCGTCCCAGCGCACGCAGGTGGGGGCGTCGTCTTCGACCATCTGCCGCAGCACGCGCAGCACTTCGTCCTCGCGCTCTGGCAGCAGGAAGGAGAACCGCACGTCCATGAAGCCCCGCGCCTGGTGGCCCCTCGTCGACTCCAGCACCGCCCAGGCCAACAGCGGCGCGTCCTCCTTCACCGCCCGACGCACCTTCACCTCCGTCCGCTCCATCATTTTGGTTTACCTTTGGCGCTTTCCTCTCCATTTTCTTTCCTTCAGTGAGGGTAATGTCTGTCTGTACAAGATGGCGAGGTAGAGGTGCTGGTGGAGAGGACGGGAGCATCGCTTGCGCTCGGGGCTCAGGTCGAGGCCGCAGAGGGCTGTTGCTGGCCACCGCCGCCGCCACCGCGGCCTCGCCCACCTCCTCGGCCGCCACGCATGCCCTTGGGGACGACGTAGCTCACGCGGGCGTGCTTCTTCTCGCGTCGCTTGTGCGGGTGTGGAGCAGGCCTTGTGGGCGCCGTGTCGATGGAGTCCACTGCGATGCCTGCGCCGTGGCCTCCTCGTTGAGGCGTGTGCTGCTGGCCTCCACCTCCGTCCACCTCCCCGCGTTGATGATGCTGCACCTCGCGGCCGGCTGGTGGTGCGTCGCGGCCCTTGCGCAAGGACAGCAGATGGCCATAGCACCCCAGGCAGATGGTCTTGACCGAAGTAGGGGCATCCGGTGCGGCATCTTCGCCAAGTTGTGCTTCATCTTCAGCGGTTTGTGCCGTAGCAACTCGTTGCTCGCCCACGCCATCGCCTGGCACTTCAGCCACGTTGGTGGGCTGCGCTGGCTCGTCTTCGTCTGTGGTGATGTGCCATTTGTAGARGATGCGGCTCTCCTTAGGTTCGTCGCATCGCCAGCACTCGAAGCGCTGCTTGGCATCGAAGCGCTCGGCAACGAGCTCGGCCGAGGCGCAGTGGTCGAACTCGGTGCGCCTTCGCCTGRCCTGCTTCCCCTCGTTMGTCTTCTTCTTGAGTCGATTYTGGTGCTCGTGTGGCGTCTTCTTCTTYGCTTCCCTCGCTCTCATCTKTTCGTGAAATCGTTCTCGCGGCGTCGGTCCCTCCTGCTGTGCCTCTTGCACCACAGGTGGTGCCGCCTGCTCCTCTTCTGTCYTCATCCCTTCCATCTTGTGCTCACTMAATCTCAATATAATTAAATAGGTTTTTCTTTCTCTTTTCTTTACACGGACACCAACCAGSSYCGACCGTCAGCCGAGGCCGTTGTAACGGATGAGCCGCGAGACGAGGATCTCGTTGACGGCGTTGAAAACGACGCGCGCGTTGTCSGTRTCGGTGGCGCAGGTCTGGTGGGTGTAGATGGTCTGTCGATCGGGCGACGGCGACTTRTTGCAGTCGATGAATCGCTTGGCGATGTAGCCGATGGCCTCGTCGTAGTCGCGCTGCTTGCCCCGGTAGCCCTTGAAGCACACGTTGAGGTCGACCCGCTTGATCTTCTCGGCGAACAGGTCCTTCTTGTTCATGAAGAGGATGACCGGCGTCTTGATGAACCATCGGTTGTTGATCACATCGCTGAACAGGMAGAGCGACTCGCGCATGCGGTTGGTCGTTTCRTCTTCCTCWAGCACGCAGTCGTACTCGGACAGCGAAGTGATGAAGATGATCATCTTCACGTCCTCGAAGCAGTGGATCCACTTCTTGCGCTCGTTGCGCTGGCCGCCGACGTCCACCATGCGGAAGCCTAGCGTCCCGGCGACGAACCGGGTCTCGATGATGCCCGTCGTCTTCTTCCGCAGTCGCAGAATGTCGGCCTCCGATGGCACGTAGTCCGTCCGCGCCACCCGGTTCAGTATTGAGGTACTGGACCATCTTGCCGGTGAGCTGGAGGTCGTTGGTGAGGTCGATCTCGTCGACCACCTCGGCCGCCTCCTCGTTGTCCTCGCGCAGGCCGGGGCCGGGCGCGTGCTCGTCGCTCTTGAACCGCTCCACGGCCTGCACCAGCTTCTTCATGGAGTCGAGCACGTTGCAGTAGATGACCGGTCGCTGGGTGAGGCGCTCCTCCTCCGTGAAGCCGTTGTTGTGAATGATCCGCATCTGCTTGGCGAACGTGCTCTTGCCCGACTCGCCCGCCCCGAGCAACAGGAGCTTCACCTCATCGCGCAGCTCCCTCCTCTCCGTCAGTAACTGTACATCTATCTCCCTCGACGTCTGTCTCGCCTGCAGCTCCTCCTCTGTCAACGTACTCGCGCCACATCCCATCACGTCCTCCTCTCCTTCTTCCTCTTCTCTCTTCTCTCTTCTTCTTCTCTAATTGATCCTGGCCAGCTCGCTGTGGCGCTGTAATGTCGACAAAAACAAACCTATTCAGGGGTTGAGGGTCAATGGACGACACCGGGGGGGGGAGGTGCAGGTGGAGAGAGGACCATTTAATTAATTGTTGCTTCGGACTCCGACCATCGACCAAAGGAGACCGGCTCAGTCCTGCCGGGTCTGCTCGGCCCCGTGAGCTGCCCGATCGAGATTGCTCGCGGCAGCGGCAGTGGTTGTGCGTTGGTTGATTCGCTTGCGGCTCTTCATGATGCCTTTGTTGGCGCCGGGCTTCTTGGTGGGATCGCGCAGGTCGTCCAAGGGTGGCGGCGGGTGGTTGATGTAACGCGCGTACTCCTCGCGATTCTTCTCCACCCCCTTGGCCAGCTTGGTGTACCACTGGATGCGCAGCTGGTGCTTCTCCTCTGGCGTGAGATTGCCGCGCGCCTGGCGACCGCCAAGAAGAGGTGAGTGACGCAAGAAGAGCAGTGTGAGGTGCACATAAGGCGGCGATGACGTAGTACCTCGGGGCACATGTAGAACAATCGTTGGACGAGCAGCGCCATCGCAACGCTCAGGTTGAACGAATCGGTGAAGCCATACATGGGGAGATAGACCCGCCGATCTGCCTCCTTGAGCATCTCCTCGCTCACCCCGTCGCCTGGCGGGAAATGTTCTAGCAGTGAGCAGAAAGGACAAGTCACCGTGACAAGGGGAGCGGCGAGCGGCGAGCGGCGCTTACCTTCCCGACCGGCGATGATGGCCACCCGCTGCGGAAGCTCAAGGCCGCCTGCGCTCTCGTCAAGGCACACTGCCTCGGCACACAAGTCGGTGGCCCAAATCTCCCTGGCGATGGAGGGGGTGAATGATGGCCCGCAAGACCGGGCCGAGACAGCACTGGAGGGAACGGCTCGTACTTACCTGCGGTCTTTTCGAAGGGCGTCGATACACTCTCGGGTGGTGTGGAATGTGCGGATCGTCAGCCAGTCGTCAGCTTTCTGATGGCACGGTTAGAAGATGGGCGCGCAACGAAACGAGGGGACTGCGAGGTACTACCATCGTGACGTTCCGATTGAGCCCCTCGTTCTTCTTGCGCTGGTCGGGCGGGTTGACCAGCCACACGTTCTGAACACTGCAGTGGAAGAGGCGGTCAGGCCAATGCTCTGGGGCTCCGGAGCGATGGGCAGTGCATGTGTGTGACGTATGTATGTATGTACCCGAGACACTCGGCCGTGCGGAGGATGGCGTGTTGGTTGAGGTTGTCGATGCACCGCTCGAGGACCAGCAGGATCCTGCCCGTGCGCTGTGAGAGAACTGGCCCCGCCAACAAACAACAGGTGAGCTCCTGCTTGTGGTGTGGGTCGGATGGTGGAAGGAGAGATGGCGGTGCTTACTATGCTCCGCGCGGCGGAGCCTGCGGGGCGCTTCCACGCCGTGAGGCGGTGCCTCGCTCGAGGGGACGAGCAGCGGCCCAACTGGATGCAACACATGCACCACCACGTCAACAGTTCCAATTGAGCAGAAGACAGCAAAGGCTCAGTCTCGCGTACCTGTGGGTGGGGCCTTCTTGCTAGCCTTGCCGGTGAAGGCGCGCCAGGCTTTTGTGCTTTCGATCAGCTTGACGAATGTGCTCCGCGACACCACTCGCTCCTCAACTGCCTGCCAGGGCAGCAAGAGAGTAATCACATTATTATTATTATTACAATTAATCACAAATAAAATGGAAACATGAAGAACAATAAAGAGCAAAGCTGTACCTTGGTGGCTGAGTTGTGCAGCATCACACGCACTTTCTGCACGTTGTTGAGATTGGCCGAATCGGCTGCTAGAACGCTAGTGACGTAGCTGATGTTTGTGAGATCGTCATTGACCTCCGCCTCTGCAAGCGTCAAATCAATATTGGGCTTCGCAACTCCACCACTCTCCTGCTCCATCGGATCCTCCATCCCGGACACTAAATCGAACAATTTTGTTTTGCGCAGATTATTATTTATTTTAAAAATATTTTAAATAATAATATCAAAAAAGCAATTATGTTTTTCTGAATCATTTCTTCAATGGATTTCCTTTCCCTTTCCCGGCGAATCTTTCCGTAGGAATTTGGCAGTCTGGCGGTAATGCCATTTTCAACGAACTTGCCGAATGGGGCGTAAGTGGGGTTGCGAAGCGCCAATGGAAAATCAGAGACAGAGTATGGTGGCACTGGTGGCACGATGAAGCTGCCGAACCTGCTTACGCGAGCTAGCGTGTTGAGCTCTCTGTGGCGTTCGTTCTCCGGCGGAGTCTTGACCACGGCCGCGCTCCTCGCCTTCCCCGTTCTCAAGTTCACACAAAAACCCGCGTCAAACTTCACCTTCTTCACCTTCGCCTTGCCTCCTCCGAGCACGCCCGCACTCACCGCGTAATACAAAAGGAGCCGCCTCGCTCACTCTCTTCATTACTCCTCCTTCCGCACCGAACCACTTCCGCTTCAACAAGATGTCGAGCCCCGCTACGCTGCACCCGCACCACGAACCTGTCAAGGCGCCCCTACTCAAGACGCCCTTGTGCCTGGGCACTCACCTGGCCCACCAGCACGATCTGGACGAGACCCACCCCACCCAGCACAAGCTCCATTCGCCCCTCCAGCTCGTCCTCATGTTCGACTGAGCGCTCTCGCCCCGGCGACGGCCACTCCAGATCTTCGCGCCCCGGCAGCCTTTGATTGCCTTTGACTGCTATTTACATCTGGAGCTGGCACTACCGTTCAAATGAAAAGCCAGGGAGAGAAGGGAAGTGCTCTCTCTCTCCCTCTTCCCACAACCCCTCACCCACCGGTCATCTTTTCTTTGTTTCTTATCGGTCACCCGCTACACGACGCTGCTGACGTCAGACTCAGGTTTCATGCCACCCTTAGGCCAATGTCACACAAGGTCGGAGAGGTCGAAGGGGAGGGCGCCGCCGCTTGCCTTGTCGCCCACCTGTGTCGGGGCAAAGAAGCGAAGGAGGGCTACGCGAGCCTTCTTGTTGGCCATCATCGCTGGCGCCTTCTCGTTCACCGCCTGCACGTACTTCTGCAGCTCTCTCTGCACCCCAGCCCCAGCAGTCAGCACACCGGACCACCGCGACGCTCGCCTTCCAACGTTGTACTATAGTGGTTCCTACCTGGCGCTGTTCGACGAAGTGGTCCTTGAGGTTGCCCTGGATCTTCTTCCCCGGCAGTGCGTAGGCAAAGGTGAACGACGCCTTCTTCGCCTGGGAGCTGAAGTCGTTGAACTGCTTGTACCGCCGGTACACCGTCCAACTCACACCGTTCCACACCACCTCGATCGCATACACCTTCGAGTGGTGTCAGTTACACCATGGACGTGTCAATACAACATGCCACCACACCTCACCACACTCCATTCTTCACACGCCAGACGGGCAAACGTACCGTGTAGGCCTTCCCCAGGTACTCCTTCTTCAGGCTGCTGGTCAAGGTGAAGGTCATCTGGTGCGAGCTGGGCGATGCTGGCGACGCTGATGTTTGAGGGGGCGCAGCGCCGCTGCCGGGTGTGCCCGTCCTGCGTCGCCGCTGCTCTTCTTCCTCGAGGACGCGCCTCTTCTGCTGCGCGATGTACTCGTCCTCCTTGCGCTGGTGYTCCTTCTCGCGCTCGCGCTCCAGCCGCTGCTGCTCCTCCGTCAGCGCCKCCGGGCCGTCGTCGTCGGYCTTCAGCAGCGCGCTCACGCCCTGGCCGATGCCCTTCAGGTAGTCCCTCGACGTSTCCTTSAGCAGGTCCGTGATCGAATCKTCGTCYGCKGTMGTGTTGGTGGCCGCCACGGTCGACATGATGTACGGCCGCGTAGACGGAGACGACGAAGAGGAAGATAAGGGCATGGACGACGGTGTATGAAGGTGATAGTGAGCGGCTGTTGACGGTTGGCTTGTGTAGTTGGTGGGTCGATTGGGCACCGCAGGCGCGGCCGGGGCTTGCGTGACTGGTCGCGGCGGCAACGCCGGCGTTGGGGCCGCGGTCGGTGGTGGTGGACGTGCCGGCGGGGCAGAGCCTGCCCTCGGCAGCTGCGCAGAGTGGTTCGGCTGCGGGTAGTAGGGCTGGGGCTGCCCAGGGTGGTAGGGCTGGGCGACGGTGACCGGTGGTGCGGGGCTGTAGGAGGGAGGATAGGGCTGGCCGGCGGGAGGCGGATAGCCCGGAGCCAGAGCCGGGCGTGCAGGGATGCGGGGTGGAGGCTGGGCCGCCGGCAGAGGCCCCGGCCTACGTGGGAGGGGTGGTGCCTGCATTGCACCTGTTGTGGGGCAACTAACAAAAACAAATAAATTTTACTAACGAAAGAATGAAAGCGGCAAAGAGAGAAGATGGGGAGGTGGGTACGAGGGACACGGCTCTTGCMGGACGAATGAAGATGAAAGTGAAGTCTTCCGTGTGATGTATTGG
>CACVKS010001683.1:0-12649 GCA_902749335.1 Acanthamoeba triangularis
ACCACCACCACCACCACACCACCACCACCACCACCATTTTGGCGGCCCTGGTGTGCAGGCGGCGTTGAAAGGTCCTGTGCGGGACACGATGCTGAGCGGGGGGCTCGTGGACCTTATAGGCAAGGAGAACTTCTACTGGGACATACACGACGCCGTCGTCTACGGCCAGCGCATGCTTGAGGTGCAGCGCCTCTCCTCAGTGTGTGTGTCGTGCGTCGGGTGTGTGTCGCGTGCGCCGCGTTGCGTTCTAAGAGCGAGAATTCTAATGCTGCGGGCAGGCGGCGTATGGGCGCACTGATGCGCGTCCGACCGCGTTCGGCGGTGGCGACACGGAGGAGGAGGACTTTGACGACGAGTTCGGTTCCGGGAGCGACGAGAGCACCGACGTCGATGGCGGCAGCAGCAGCAACAACAACAGATGCCGTGACGAGGGCGAAGGCGAAGGCGAAGGCGAGGATGGGAGGAGTGACTATGGGTCCTGCGACGCGTGCGACGACGAGGCGAAAGCCGGCCGCGAGGGAAATCAAGAGCGGAGGAGGAAGAGAAGCGCGCAGCGAGGTGATCATCACCATCACCATGATCGGCGCCATCGGAGGAGTACGAGCGGAGGGCGACGGCACTCGTCACCCACGCGAGAGGGTGACCTGGAGGCGACGGCGGCGACGCGCGGTGATGATGCGCTCGGAGAGGGGGACAAAGAGTGCTACGACTACTCGCCGCGCATCTTCCACACTCTGGAGACTTCGCCCGACGACCTGCCGCGCAGCTCGGGCCGCACCACGTTGCCACCACCCGGCCTCCTCCAACGCACGCCTGTGTCCGCCCCGCACCCCGACCAGTCGTCGTGACCAAGATCATGTACAAAATAGCTGGTGACCTCATTCGAGGGCACGAAGGCGTCCTCGCTGCTCTCCAAGATCTGGCGCGTGCGGTGGTTGAGCTTGGTGGTGTTCCTGGGTCCAACGAGCCAGGGTCTGTTGGTGGGGTCTGTGGGTAGGTTGGCCAGTGGGCCTTGCATGCGCTGTGGTGTCAGGTGGTGATGCGTTTGGGGAACAACCAGTCGGTGCCATGTAAATTTTATGGCCAGTGCAGTCTGCAGTAACAACTGGGTTGGTCAGTAGATTGGAATGAAAACCAGGGTGGTGTATTCAGTTGGATGTAGTTCTTTATGGGTTGGACATTAGGACCCCCAACACAATCATGTGGTGTCACGCAGACGAGGCCCTCCACAGCAGTGGTCAGACCTTGTTGTGGGTGGTGCCCACCAGGCTGAAGGGAACAGCTGACAAGCTGATGCAGCATTGAGCTGGCATTCCAGATTGGTGCATAGCAACTGGGTGATGAATCCCCACTGCACCCTTGTCAACTGTGGTCCCCTGCTCAAGGAAGTGAATAGGGAGAATGAGGATGAGGATGAGGATGAAGGGGGTAGATTGTACCCAGTGCAGGCTTGATCAGCTGAAGTCTTCACCCACTGTGGTTGTTGTTAGGCCCTCCCTGCTTGTCTTTCCTCTCCTCTCATGCAGGCCTACTACATTCAGGGCAGGACCAGTCCTTGTCCTGGCCAGGGAGCTGGGTCATCCTGATACACTGCAGATGGTACCACCTGGTGCACTGGTGGCATTTGATGTACTGGGTGCTGTTGTTGACCTGCTTGCAGATGCAGTACTGCTTCTTCCAGAGGTTGTCTCATGGGCCTGGCAGTTGACCGGCAAACTGTGTTATGAAGGCTTGCAGTGTGGTCTCCTCCTTGATGATGTTGGTGATGATGAGGTGGCATAGCAGGAAGAGCTGCTTCATCTCCCTCTTGCTTGACAGCTGTGCCAAGTAGAGAGACACCACCTTGCTCTGCAATGTGTTCCCATCTCACAGGGTTGCTGTGCTGAGAACAATGGCCATCTTGACAGAGTTGCCCAAGAGCTGCATGCAGTAGCTGATGGGGAAGGTTCAGTCCATCAGGCAGTATTCCTGCCCCTTCCTCAGCTCCATGCTGTTGAGGGCATTAATGAGGTCCATCTGCTGGAAGCATGCAACCAGACCCTGCCACAGCAAGTGGTCCCTACACATACATGTGTGTGATGTACATGAGCATAGGTATGAGGTAGAGCACAGAGCACAGCAGAGGAGCAGCATACCATTCATCTTTGCCTTGCCTCTTGAATTCAACAATGTTGGCTGGCAGTGTACATTGACTGGCCTTCAGTGAGCACCACTTTGGCAGCAGATAGCAGGCAGAGAGGCCAATGACTGTGTCTGGTCACAGAAGCCCCTCTCTGGGCGTTGTCAATTGTGCCCCCACCATTGCCACATTCCTGGATTGGCACCATGTGGTGGTGGGTGGTGGGAGAAAGTAACAAACCTGAAGGGGAGAGAGGACCACAAACCCATCCAGTGACACAGCTGTGGGTGGGTGGCCTGTGAGGACGAGGTGGCCATGGAGGAGAAATGTCCACATCTGTTCCAACAGCAGTGATGCTTGTGGGTGTTGGAGTACATGGTGGGCATTGACCATGAATGCCTCAGTCAGCACTCAAACATCCACACCCTCATCAAGCATTGCATTCCAGGCACCGTTGATATCTTTGTGGACTTCTGTGCAAGCAAGCTGTGCTGCAAGCATCAGAGGAAAGGTACTTCAGAAGCACAAGTAGAGAACAAGAGGAAATGTAGCACACCTGCATGAGTGGTGTTAAGTCCACACCTGCCCAAGGCATATCAGCAAATGTCTCCACATCAGGCAGATGAGGTTTGCCCACCAACTTGGAGATTCTTTGAGAATACAGCACACAGGCCAACATCACATGGCCTAGCTTTGTGATACTGGATGCTGTTTCAGCAGCGTGCGCCTGTGTAATGGCTGCCTGGTGTGATCAAGAATTGATCACTGATTGATCAGCTTGCAGCAGGATTTGTGAGCAACAGACAAACAACTCAGAATAGTACCAGGAGGACCCATAGTTGCAGTAGCACATTCTCCATCTGGCCCAGGGAAGTGTAAGATGAAGAAATGTTGTCAACACCCTGGCCAGGGGTTGAATCTGTTTGTGTTCGTTAGAACAACAGATCAATGTTTGGAGATGGCGGGTACCTTCTGCAGGGCGCTTGCTCATCTTGGGCCAATTTGTGTTTGTACAAGAAACATGTTTCCCGCCACCTCGTAAACCAAGTATTAATAAAAAGTACGGAAAAGAAGAAAAGAAAAAGAAAAAGAAAGACACCACAAGGTGAAGGTGGAGGCCATCTGTCCCAAGGAGATCGTCATCTCGTCCGGCAGCGGCCAGGAGAAGAAGCTCCGCGAGATGCAGGTAGATGCCCAGCTGCTGCGAGTGCTCGGCCTACACGAACAGCGCGTGCAGGTCTACAAACGATGGGAGAAGTGCGTACACCACTATTTCGTTTCGTCCACTCCACACGATTGACCCAGACCGATGCGGGTTCTCCCTGTGCAGGGC
The DNA here is from genome assembly GCA_902749335.1 of Acanthamoeba triangularis. Classification (NCBI taxonomy): domain Eukaryota; phylum Discosea; order Longamoebia; family Acanthamoebidae; genus Acanthamoeba; species Acanthamoeba triangularis. The sequence goes on from CACVKS010001683.1 coordinate 3,453, forward strand.
CTTCAAGGAGTACGTGACACTGGAGGACCAGGCTGAGGGATGGGAAGACTACCAAGATGCCATTAAGGGGGCGGTATGGAATAAATTGTCTGCCGCACCGTCTACTTCCATCTCATCTCCGCCCTAGACAGGTGAGTTTGTGAAAATCTCAACGGCTGTGCGGGAGGTCGAGGCCCAGCTGGCGCAGGCCAGGCCTGACCTGGCGGCGATGGTGCGCAGCTTGCAGGAACTGGAGAAGCAAAAGCTTCAGCTCGTACGCTGCCTCTCTTCGTCCTCTTCGTGGCCGCAGCCGCAAGACGGTCTGCTCACGCGTTGGTATGGACACAGACAGCTAAGATGCAGGCAGGCAAGGAGAAGGCAGTGGTGACAGAACGCGTCGATGAAGTGGTTGACTGGGTGTGGGAGCGAGAGGAGAAGGGCATGCGAAACCAGCTGCACGGTCTCGTCGAGGAGATCAACCTCGTCATCGACTCCTTGCGTGTCGAACTACAAGATCTCGCTCCACCCAGCGCTGAAGCCGACGAATAAAGAAACACCACGGTGAAGCAGGGGCATTGCTTGAACTTCTTCTTGTATGGGCAAAGGAGTGTAGCCGATGTCTTCAGTTGTACTTGAACTCGACCACGACGAGGTACTTGATCAACAGCTGTGCGACGTCGTACACGATGAACTCGTTGTAGAGCAGACTTGTATTCGACGTGCCTGTCGGCACCGGCTTGCCCAGCGGCACCACCGTTCCATCCGCCCTGTGTCGACCAACCGCCGCAACGTGTGAGTGTCATCCTCGCTCTCTTCCTCGCTTTCATCAGCTGGTGGCGAGCGTACAAGGTGACGTTCTCGGCGGGGTCGGGTCCGGTGGCGCCGCAGCCCTTGGTGGAGTCGAAGCCGGGCTTGTTGGAATTCATGAACTCGGCCTGCGTGCAGTCGTACGTCTTGCCCAGGGCCACGCGCGAGAGCAGCATCACGCCCACCGGGTTCTCGCGGCTCGCGTGGCAGTAGTTGGCGCTCTTGGTCACCAAGTCCGCAAAGTACACTGCAACCACCATCCACCAAACATCAGCCCTCAAATTAGCTTCTTCTTCTTCTTGAAGATCAAGCTGGTGAGGTGCGGACGTGCCTCCTTTTCCGAACATGTAACCGGTCGAGGGGGCTTCAGGCGGCGCAATACGAAGACCCTGGCAGAGGGAGGAGAAAAAAAAAAAAAAAAAAAGAACATTTCGTGATTGGTTCCGTGCCCTTTCTTTCGACCGAAAGAAGCGCCCACGCGGACGTACCTGCGAGAGGATGCCCATCCAGTTCGTGAGCCGCGAGCCGTGCCACAGCAGCTGCTGGTTGCCCAGCGCCGCGTAGGGCTTGAACCGCTCCTCCTCGCCCGGTCGCTCCACCGCATACAGCTCCTGCGAAGCGAAGAACAGAGAACGGAGAAGAAGAAGAGCGCCCTCTAATCTGATCAGTGATCGAGGAAGCCAAAGGCGTAGGCGGAAAGTCAAGCGCCAGTGGCAAACCTTGAGGCGGAGCTTGTAGCTGGTGTGGGTGGGCGCATGGGTATTCTTGATGTACTGGGCGACGATGCTCCAGTCCCGGCTGTTCCGGTCGACGGGCTCGAGGGTGGTGTTGAGGGCCTTGTAGGACGAGTCGATCGGGTGCTCGCCCGACGCGGCGCTGCCCTTCAGCAGCGACGTGGCGATCTCGATGTCGCCCAGCGCCTCGAGCATGGCCATCTTCTTCTTCAGCTGCTTGTTCGTATCCAGCACCGGCGGTCGGCCCATGCCAAAGTCGTGCCTGGCCCACACACACACGACACGACACGCACACGAAGGTGCGAGTGAGCTGATAGGTCGAATTGATGAGCGGGGGGGAGAGCGTACGGGATGAGCGAGTAGAACTCGTTGGTGAGCTCGGTGAGCTTGGCCTTGTTGATGGGGACGCGGCCCAGCACCTTCTCGATCTTCTTCAGCACGCCGTAGCCCTTGTTGATGTGATTCTTCTTCAGCTTGCCTGCACGCGTTCATTCGTTACAACGCCGTGTTAAAAGAAAAGGGAAGGAAAAAAGAGCGAAGTGTAAAGAACGAAGGCGCACCGAGGGGCATCTTGTTGATGTCAAACTCCATCTCGACGAGCGTCTCCTTCATCATGCTGAGGTTGCAGATGAGCTTGACCAGGTACTGCAGGCGGTCATCGAGCTTGCACTCGATGTCTCCGTCGTCGTCCACCTTCTTCAATGCCTTCTTCTGCTTCTCCACCGCATCGTCCTGCAACAGGCCAAGCCACACGCAATACGACACACACACGCACGACACGAGCGTGTGTTATATTCCTCAGGCCACAAGAGAAAGATATTAATATTTAAATCTCTGTACAGCTGGGGCGTACGTCGTCATCGTCGTTGGCGCCGTAGTCGAGCTCGACCATGGTGTACTTGCCCTTGACGGCCTCGAAGTTGGCCCGATCGTCAAAGTCATTGCCGGTCTTTTCTCTGAACCTGTTGTCGCCCGCCCACCCGCCACGCATATGAGAATCGAGAGCGAGCGAATGAGCAAGCGAGAGAGCACGCGTTGGTTGTCGTGTCGTATCGCATGGGACGCGCTTGTACTTTTTGTCGAACTCTTTCTTGGCCTTGTCCACACTGGAACCGCACGCGACCAGCTTGCTCTGGCCGATCGCTCCCACTGCGTTCGCCCAACTCACGGGTCAATCGCACGCACAACATGCAGGACACGACACCACACGGCCAGCGATGTGACGCACACGCGCACACGCACACACGCACATACCGCGGCCCCATCTGGTCCACACCCAGAAGCTCTTCTTGTTGTCGTCCTCCAGCAGCTGCAGGACGTAGAACTTGTTGTTGTTGTGCGAGATGTTCGTCTGACCGCCGAAAGCAACGAGAGGAAGAAGAAGAGGATTGGTTGGTTGGTTGGTCTCCCGACGAGCCGAACCCACACCCACTCTGCCATCAACTCTCCATTGGACCGACTAACTAAGAGCAAGTACCTGGTTGAGCATGACGTCGTAGATGTCGTCTTCCTCTTCGTAGACGTGGGCCTGCGCGACCGGATTGACAAAAAGGGAGGTGAGTGCTTTGATCGGGTGGCACAAGAGAAAACGCGAAAGAGAGAGGGAGAGAGGGAGAGGTACCCCTTTCTGTACGTGGGCGGGAGCGTTGGGGTCCACCGCGGATCGGCCCTTCTTGATCAGCTTCACCTTCTTGGCAGACGACGATGAAGACGACGAGGAGGAGGAGGAGCTGGGCGGCGCCTTTCGCTTCTCTGTTGTTAGGCGGCCATTGGCACGCCAAAAACGTGAGACCAGCGAGATCGCGACAGTCACCGCCCATCTGAGACGACAGGCAAACAACGTACTCGTGGGCGCTTCCTCTTCTTCCTCTTCCTCTTCCTCCTCTTCGTCGGCCTCGCCAAAGGGGTTGAACTTGGTGGCGTTGAGCACCTTGCCCTGCTTCACACTCCCCGTCACCCAGTCGTCCCTGTGCCCCCGAGCGAGCGAGCGAGCGAGTGAGTGCTGAGGCCGGGGAGAGGAGGAAACCAGGCTTGGCCTCGGCGAGGGGGAGCGAGTACGTGACGAGGGGGATTTTGAGGCGAGAGGCGGCCTCGAGCACCTCCGAGTCGTCCTTCTCTTTGTTCGAGCACACCACGAAGTCGACCTGCGGTTCGTTGGTCCAAAACAAAGATATAATTTGTTGATTGATTCATTGTTCGAAGGGTGAGAAGGAGGGCCGGCACACCTTGGGATTTACGTTTTCGACGGGACAGCCTCCGTTATCGAGCACTTTCTCGATGAGATCATCGCGCACTTTCTTTGTGTAAGATCGCGGTGCGATAGTGATTATCTGGTCCTCGAACACGGACATCTTCTTGGCACCCTTGACACCCTTCATTGCTTGCTCGTTCAAAAATTTAGATCTTGCGGTCTGTTCGCGCCAAAATGGCTCAGTCCTTTTTTTCCACGAATTTTTATTCTATGTATTTATTTATATATTTATTTATTTATCTTCTACATAAAATCTTTATTAAATAAAAATGCTATTTCTTTTCTTTCATCAATTCGATCAGGCTTCCTTTCCGGCGAGATGAAGAGCAACCAAGTCCAGAAAGTGTCGGATGTGCCCAAGTTCCTCGACTCGTTCGACACCTTCCTTCTGGATTGTGATGGTGCGTTTCATCATTTCAAGAAATTTAGCGATTCCTCGCGCACCTCACTCCATTTCCGCTCGCAGGCGTGTTGTGGCGAGGCTCAGTCCTGTTGCCGCACACCAAGGAAGTCCTCCAGCAGCTTCGCTCCATGGTGCGCCCCCGCTTTTATGATCATTTATTTCTATTTATTTTTTTTCTTTTATTCTCACCCATTTATATCTTACATGCACGTCGACGTGCAGGGCAAGCGCCTGTTGTTTGTGACGAACAACAGCACCAAGTCGCGCGAGGACTACAAGAAGGTGTTTGCCAAGTTCGGGATCGAGGTGTCGGCCGACGAGGTCATCTCGTCGTCGTCGGCCGTCGCCCACTACCTCAAGGACGAGGTCCACTTCACCAAAACCGCGTACGTCGTCGGCGAGGCCGGCATCACCCGCGAGCTCGACGCCCTGGGCATCTCCTGGATCGGCGGTGCCGTACGTCATCTGTGCGTTTGCGTGTGTGTGGCGTGTTCGTGCGCTGTGGGCATAGTCTGTGGTAGTGTATGTGGTTAACTGGAACCTTCGCAGGATCACAAGGAGAACATGACCATGCAGGAGCTGGAGCACATTGAACTTGATCCTCGAGTTCGTACCTCGTTAGCACTGTTGTTATTACAATTATTCCCATTTTTGTTCTTATTATTCCTCTTATTCATATTATGCCGTATTCTTGTTGGGTTCTTGCTCACACTGTCGTGTTGCATGTCGCCGGTCGTGTTGTGTCCTTCGCGTGATTGATGTTGAGGTAGATCGGAGCTGTGGTGGTCGGGTACGCGCTTGGCCGTTTGTGCCTTTTTGTTTTCTGTAGGGTTGTCTGTTGTTCGCCCAGGCTCACTGGCTGGCTGGCGCGTATGTGTGCAGGCTGGATACCAACATCAACTACCGGAAGGTCGCCTACGCGCAGCTCCACCTCCGAAACCGCCCCGAGACCCTCTTCCTTGCCACCAACGCCGATTCCACCTTCCCCTCCGCCGGCCACATGCTGCCCGGTACGCATCATAACCATGGCCATTCCCGCGCGCTTGAGCTTCTTCTTATGAAAGCACGCACCCTTGTGTCGCGTGTGTCGCGTTGCATAGGCTCTGGCACGATGGTGGCCATGGTGGAGGCATGTAGCGGCCGCAAGGCGTTGGTGATCGGCAAGCCCAGCAAGACCCTGGTCGATCTCATCGTCCACCAGTACGGCCTCGACAAGGAGCGTACGTGCATGGTGGGCGATCGGCTCAACACCGACATCCAGTTCGGCCTCAACGGCGGCATCTCTACGCTGCTCGTCTTGACCGGCGTCACCACCGAAGAAGAGCTCATGAGCCCCGACAACCCCATTCACCCTCACCACTACATCCCCGCCTTCGGTGACCTCCTTCTTGACACGTCTTCTTCATCATCTTCATAGAAAAACGCCAACGTGTAGAATGAATGGCACGCAACGTTTTTGTTGTGCGAAAGCAAGTGTGCCACGTTTACAGTTCGAGGGAGGTGGTGGTCGAGTTGATGCCGTTGTAGATGAAGGTGTTGTTGATCGGCACCCACTGGGCGGTGATCACCTTGATGGCCTCCTGCGACGCGACGCCGCCCATCAGCGAGGCGACGTTGTGCAGCTCCGAGCCACCGAACCGGCACGTCTCGTGCACGACGGCCTCGCTCACGAGCGACGTGTCGAGCGACAGCTCCTTGAGCAAGCCCTCCACCTGCTCCTTGAGCAGCGGCACGTCGGCCAGGACCTGGTCGTTGGTCCAGCCGGGCAGGCGGCCGTGCGCCGCGTAGAAGCGGTCGACGGCCCGCAGCACCACGTACCACGGCAGGTTGCCCTCGCGGAGTCGTACTCCTGGGCGAGGGAGCGGATGCGGAGCACCCGGAGGAAGAGCGAGTTGCGGCTGACGTGGCGCACGTACTCGTCGCTGATGGTGCGAGTCGGGGCCAGCTCACGCACGATGTTCGCCACCTCGGCCGCATCAGCGACCGCCTTTTCCTGGTAGACCTGAAGGAGCGCGACGTAGGTGTTGGTGTCGGCGTTCATGTCGGGAATGGAGCCGAGGAGCGGCAGCACGTTGTGCCTCTCGACGAAGCGCGCGATGGCGGCCACGACGAGCCAGAAGTCGGCCGAGTCGGCGGTCGGGTTGCGCGCCTTGGGGTCGTCGAGCACCGACTGCACCTCGTAGGGCACGGCGAAGGGCGTCCACGCCTTGAACGCGGCGGCGATGGCCTCCTCGAAGTTGGTCTCGTTCTCGTGCTGGCCCTCTCGCAGCTGTTCCTTGAACAGGGCCTTCTCGTCGCGGGTCTCGGGCGCCTTGCCACCGTGCTCGGCGCGCCACTTCTGGAGCTGCTTGACCAGCAGCACGATGAACGGCACGTGGCTGTAGTGGTGTGAGTCGAGCTCGGCCATGTCGATCGCCTCGGCGAACTTGACCAGCTCGTCCCACGGCTCGTACACGCGCAGGTCGTCGGGAGCATCATCCGGCTTTGACTCCACGACTGTCACACGTTGTGTCGTGTGCGGTTTTTCGGTCAGCAGCACGACACACACACACCACACACACACCGCACACACAACACAATGTGGGGAGGAGGGCGCACTGGTGTGTTCGGGGACGGTTAGGCGGAGGTAGCCGACGAAGCCGTAGGACCGGCAGGCGAAGAGGGGAATGTTGTGCGCGTAGAGGAAGGCGGCGAGCTTGAGCAGCGCCTTCTCGGACACGTTGGTGGCGATGACGAGGGTGAAGCGACCGAAGAAGGAGACGTCCTCCTCGATGATGGCTTCGGCGTCCTTGTCCACGGCGGTGCCGTTGACGAACTCGTTGAGCTCGTTGAGGAGGTGGGTGGTAGCCTCGGCCCTCGACTTGCCCAGGCTGGCGAAGTCGAGGAAGAAGTTGTTGCCGAGGTCGGACGCCTGCACCTTGTGGCCATCGACGATGGTGAACGAGCCGATGCCTGCACCACAAGATGGTTGATTGTGCGAATGATTATTGTGCTGATTTGTTTGAAGTGAAGACCATCACTTCATCACATGGGGACAGTAGCGAGATACGAAGCGCGGGCGAGGTGATGCGACATGCGGGAGAGCATTTTGAAATGGAAATGAAGGGGCTCGTACCAGGCAGAACAAGATTCTTGAGGATCTCAGTTCCAGTAGCGCTGGCATTAATGAGGCAGACCTTGGCGCGCTCAAGCCGCTGCTGACCATCAGCGCCCCACAGCCTAATCAATCAAACACACGATTTTTAACATTTTTCTTTTCCTGGCCAACTCAATCAGCCTTCTGAAGCGGCAACCCCATTAGCCGCGAGTGGGCACCGGTTCTTCGTACCTGAGCTGCCTGTCGTACTTCTCCTCCTTCTTCTTGTCGATGGCCTGTGCCTCCATTTCTTCGTGTTATGCTAGGGTTCTGCCAGAAATGCACCCAAACCGATCTTGCCCTTCTCTGCTGACACAGAAATGAATTCACTGATAGTTGGAATTTATTTTTATTTGTTATGCCACACAGAACCCGCGCCTACTCGTTGAGGAGCCAGGACTCTTCGTGTACCCAGTCCTTCAGCTCGAGATCGCTGATGTGACCAGAGACGCGGCGAGCCTCACGACCACGCGAGTAGGCCAGGATGACCGGCCACCGCGGGTGGTGTTCCGTGCGGGCCGCGGCCGCGGCAGCCGAAGGCGCTACATGAAGTCGTTGGGCCAGGTCGGGATGCGCCTTCACGTCGAGCACCCGCATGACGCACCTCCCGGCCGTTCTCAGCACTTGATGCTTCAGCTTCTCCTCTGTATCGCCGTACTTGGCCCGCTCGTCTCTGTGTACTACACGTGTGAGCCGCTACGCGCCACGAGAAGCAGCGGAACCAGAGGCAACGCACCCAGGCACGCAGTAGATGAAGACGGGCAGCTTGATGTGGCCCTTGTCATCAATGACGTCGGTGAAGTTGATGTTCGTCAGCTCGTCCACCGCTGCCTGCTCTGGCGCTGCTGCGCCGCTGGCATACCCTGGCGCGGGCACGTTGGTGATGCCGCGATGCGGCACCACCGACAACCCGCGTGCTGTGTGGCTGTCCACAGCGTAGGAGGTGGTGGCTGGTAGCATAGACTCACTACTGCGCAGAAGGCGTGCGGAGAAGGCACGACGCGAAAGATGGAGCGCTCGTCTGCCCACTGCAGGTCAACGAACAAACAATACAAGCGGTGGGTGAACAACGGCGTCCTCCCGCAGTCGATTTCAATCGGTTCGCCTCGGGCAGTGGGTGGAAAGCAGACTTCTTTACCTTGCGGGGGGGCACGATGGGCGAAGAAAGCTGAGGACACTCTAGCGCGTGTGGCTTGCATTGGGGTAGGTTTGTGGTAGAGATGTTGACAAAGGTTCCAGTTCTGCACCAGCACACAAAGGCAAGTGGGTGCATCGCTGACGTCAGCCCTTGTTAGCAACTAGCTCTCTTTCGGCATGGATTTCGTCTGTGTCCCTTCGCGCAAGTCATGCGGAACAGGCACAAGGTCGGAGGTCGTTGAGTACGTGTGCAAGCACAGCCCAGTGTTGTCCACGTGAGTGCACAACCTCAAGGCCTTGTTGTAGCACGCATCCTCGTTCGGTGCTCTTGCTCTCTCTCTACTCTCTTCCTCTTTTCTTTCTTGTTTTCTTTTCGGGTGCACGGGCTTTTCTTCCGCCCTTTTTCTCGAATCTTTTTGCCGGCCATCTTCAACTTTCTTTCTTGATTTTACACGATCGACTACTCCGCGTGTAGAGCCAGAACCATCAGATCAGGGATGGGAATGAAGCGAAAGATCGGTGGTGGAGGTGGTGGCAGAGGAGGTGGAGGTGGTGGATCGCCTTCCGCTAAGAGGGCTCGCGGATCGGGCGACGGGGGCGGACGTGGACGTGGAGGCAGAGGAGGCGCCATGAGTTCGCGTGGAGGAGCTGGAGGCCGCGGAGGAAGCATGAGCCCGCGCAGGGGCGGCGGTGGTGGCCGTGGCGGAAGCATGAGCCCTGGGCGTGGCGGCCGTGGAGGTGGTCGTGGAG
>CACVKS010001691.1:0-16465 GCA_902749335.1 Acanthamoeba triangularis
TGGGCATAAACCCAATCGTGCTTGGCGTGGCATGGCGCACTACTGAGCATATCGTGAGGACAGGTCAACCTGGACCAGGCACACACGCTGAAGCAGTACCGCCAGCAGATATCAGAGCTCAAGAAGGAGTTGAAGAACGCTAAGGCCAAGGTTCGTTCGTTCGTTCGCGTGGTGAAATTATACATAACGTCTCTTTACCTCTTCTCCTTCTCACTGACACACGGCACAGCTTCACGATGCCAACTTGCGATGCGAGAGCGAATTGCAGGAAGAACAGGCAAGGGCAAGACAGCAGATGACCTGTGCTATTAGTACTTTCATCCGCCAGCGCTTGCTATCGTGAGCTAACGCGCGCATACCACCACAGACCAACTGGGAGATAAATCGGGTCCTGATGAGCACGCAATGGCCCTGGCCTCCATTTGTCAGCTGCAGCGAATTGAGCTCGACAACACCAGGCAGAAACTGGAAGAGCAGGTGCCTTTTAGTATTTACACCCGCAATTGTGTTGGCTTAGACCGGTGTGACTGATTGGGCCAGCAAACAGGAGAGTATGCACGAGCTCTTGATCAAAGATGTTTTTGGCCTGAGGAAGCAGATCGAGGTGCTGTCGTCCCAGTACGAGATCAGCGAGTTGAAATCCCAAGAGCAAGCCCTTCTCCTGCAACAGGCTTTGCGCAAGGAGAACGTGGCCCTCCAGCGTCTGCAGGAGCTGACGGCGCAGCACGAAGCGAGCCAAAAGATCGCACAGACGAGGCTAACCGAACTCGAAGAGGAAAATGCCCTGCTTCAGCAGGAGAAGATCGATCGGTACATGGGCCATGTCTTTCATATCTTCCTTCCTGGATGGATGACGCGAGGCGCTAATGTTTGGCACCGGCGGTTGGAAGCGCTAATTTTTGGTCCATGTCTTTTCATAGGCTCACGACTGAGCTCAGGGACTGTGTAGAGTGCATCTCCCGACTCAAGAGTGACAAGGAAAACACCGAACAGGAAGCAACGCAGCTCAGGTAGGACACACACACACACCACCCACACACACAAAGCATTCGCTCCTCCTGCGCAAGCCGAAGGATGATGCTGGCCCATGTAATTCCTCACACCAGCCGATACAGGAAAGAAATGGCGCTCGGTGCTCTTGCTGCTAACTACAAGATCAAAGAGGCCGAGCTTTGCGAGATGCAGGCGCAATTGCTTGCTGCCCTGACAAAGGCGAAGCGGGAGGTAACAACCCGCTACGGCTATCTGCGTGGCTTTCTCTATTCACGCCGCACCCACCTATGCAGTTTTCTGTGGCGGCGGTCTACGTTGCCGACCGCCACCTAGTCGACGCGCTCCTGCAGGACGCACATTCCAGGCTGGCGATGATCCCCGCGACGGCGACGGCGACGACGCAACCCGAGAGCACTTGAATTAAAAAAACGTAGTGGGCATTATGACTTTCTTTGCCCCTTCTGTGCTCTCCACCCGCTTCCTTAAAAGCGCTGCCAGCGACCACCCAGGAATGTGTGGGCAGGATCAAGTGGAGGCCAAGTGGATGCTGAGTGAGCGTGTGAAGAACACTTGGTGACCTTCTCCTTCGCCGGCAGCAGATCAGAGCGGTGTACTGAGTCCGCCACTCTGAGTTCATTGGATCCGTGTTCCGAGGTCACGAGCCTTGATCGTAGGGTGATGCACGTGATGACTTGCGGTCTTCACATGGCGACCATCTCACTCCGCGCCTTCTCCGATGCCGATGTTGTGCCTTCTCAATGTCGTTGCTGGCGCCGACGCCGAATCCGAATCTGACGCAGCCGCGGATGACGGCAATGCAATGGCGGCAATCCTCTTTTTGTCAGTGAGAAGGAGAGCAGCGCTTCGCAGCGGTGGTTCACAAGGGCCAACAGGCCACACAGGATGTGTGCCCGGCCATCGGGTGTGTGATAGAGCAAAGGGTAGTTGCTGGCGTGGAGTTCAGCACCCAGCCGCATAGATCGGGGCTTATTATTTTCGCGCCATTTTGTTGCAACAACACGGCGAGTAGCGGCGGAAAGCAAGAAGTAGCAGGCAAGGGGTGGAGCAGCGACGACCACAACAAGAGCAATCCACCTCCCTACTCAGCGACGAACGAATTCGCAGCAGCAAGCACCAGATGGAGGAAGGGGACGCAGGTGCAGCGGCAAGAATCATGTTGGAAGCACGTCCAACGTCGAAGAAAGTGTTGGAGTGGGTCATGAAGTATTGCTTTCCCGAGGAGAGCATCCCAGGCGAGCTCTTCGGTCGTCTGAGTCAAGTGCAGGTGGGACCTGCAGATTTCGACCACCTCCGCAAGATCTTGTGTAGCGACTCGGCCATCACCAAGAGCTGCAAAGGGCGTCGCAAGTCAGTGGTGGCGGTGGTGGGCCAACGCCAACATCACCGCCGGCAGCTCACCGAGCAAGAGATAGAGGACACGCTCAACAGGTTCAAGGAGAACCTGCAGCCGCTGGGCGCCGACGATCTCTGGTGGCTGGCCACGGCCATCCGTGACCCGCTCAACGTGCCGACGAGCATCGACGATCTGGTGGACAGCTGCCTGAGCAAACACTACGCTGCCGAACAACAAGCGAAAGTGACTGGGCTTTGCGCTTCTCGGGCGAGACCTCACCCATGCCAAGATCATGCTCTCCAGCCCCGACCCCGAGAAGTGGAAGAGATGGCTCGCTGACCTCGAGCCGCGCGGCATCAAGATCAGTCTTCTGACGGCCGAGAAGAAGCTGAAGCTGTGGCGGTACTACGGAGATTATCCCCGCCTGTGGCAGGTCCGCGCCCAGCAGGCGGAGCTGATCAAGTTGGGTCCCCAGATCAACAACTGGCTCAAGAGCCACCCGCAGGAGGCTATCTTCTGGCAAAAGTCGTCGCCGTCGTCTTCGTCGTCTTCGTCGTCTTCGTCGTCGTCCTTGCCGCTGCTGCTGCCGCCGGCTTCCATGATGGCGATGGATGAGAGAGAAGGACAAGATGTGGTTGATGTCTGTTAAGAGGCAGAGTAGAAAAAGATTAGATATACTAACGATAAGGAGGCGTGTGCGTGAGCTCGCGCTGGGACTGGAGGTCGAGGTTAAGGACGCCCTAGAATTGGCGGGCCTCGACCCAAAGAAAGACGGGCCTAGCGATCATTTACTCATTGCACGTGGGCTTGGATCTATCTTTAAAGACGAAGATGGAGACATGGTGGTGGCCGTTAGCGTGGCTAATGTGTTGCGCAGCCGGACCACCATTGCGAAAGGGACGAAATTGGCGACCGGCACTACTGGCGTGGAGGATACCGATGCAGAGGGAACGCTACATTACGCGGACGCGATGTCCTGGGAGGACGCTAGAGGGGGCCTCATGGACGGCGAGGTAGAGCGGATGCTCCAAGGGGCTGATGCCGGGCTAACAGAAACACACAAAGCCCAGCCCGCCGCGCTTTTGCGCGCCAACAGCGACGTTTTTACGCCACCGTTGAATCCCCCTCGGCACGCACACATCCCACACAAAATCGACACTTGAGGGCCAATTCGTACCTCACGAGTGCGAGGTTGATTAACTTTGTGTAATTGAGGAGTTTGAGGCATACACTCTGAAGACAAGGAACGGGGGGAGTGGACAGGGGTAGCCTTGGCAAGCACCCACCTACTGGAGGGGTGGGACACGATGGAGGCGAGGGAGATGCTGCGGGTGGTGTTCTCTGATGGTGTCGAGGGACCGCTGGAGGCCGTCGAACAGGCGACCAAGCAGGCCTGCCGCCGAAATGATCAGCGCACCTTTGGCGCTCCTCCGGCATTTATTTTGAACACTTTCGCCCACCTCTGGCAACCTTCCGCAGAGGTGAGGCAGTCCCTGTCCACAAACTTCGGCGAAGACTGCGCAGAACACAGGCCACGCAGCACTCTTGTGTCAGTAGCCTTCATTGTGGGCTGAGACGGGGGTCGTCTCGCAGGTACAATAACGCAAACGATAAGGTGCTCGATGAACGGAAAAGAAGTGTTTATGTGTATGATGTGTTGGTTAAGTCCTCTCTCTGTCTTGTCTTCGTCCCCTTGGTCTCTATTTCGTCGCCCGTGTCCTTTCGCTTCGCTCGGAATGCCAGGTATTCGTCTCGAGGTCGAGGGTTCGAGACCTGGCCGTAACAGGGCTCCCAGCAGATGGGCGCAGCGGCCTCCTTGGCCTCCCAGCCCAAATCCCACCTTGTTACGTGTGGTATGTCTTTTTTCTTCCTTTCTTCTCTTTATTTTTTCTTATGTCTTTTTCCTTTTTGGCTCTAGTTTTCATTTTCTCCACCACGTTTTTTCTGGTTTCGCCAAACTGTGAATTTCCGTCTAGTATCCAACCGGAAGCTTGACCAATGCGCTCCCTCGCCGCGGTTGGCACATGAATAGCTCCGTTTTACCTCCGAACTTGCTAGGTTGAACACGCCCGAAATTTCTTTTTTACGCAGACGTGTGTGCGTGGGAATTTCACATTTTGCATTATCCTGTTCGTCATTGGTCGTTAGGGCTTCTGTCTGCCTGTTTGACATGTCATGGCCAGAAACAGTTTTCTTTTCTTCCTCTTCCACCACACAGGTGAAGTTAGTTTTTTCTCCTCTTCCCCCACCACCGCCGCTGGTGTAAAAAGATCTCACGAACACACAATGAAGCGTGCGCCCCCTCCCACCCAAAAACACCCAAACAAAAAATTAAACATAAACAAAAAAAAACAAAAAAAAACAATGAGCATCGCAATAACCAACACCCACCCACAACAGAAAATCCTGTTGGGGATAATAATAGAAAGGAGAAGGAGGAAGAAGGYGAAGAGACAGAAGACGAAGACGTCGGGGTGAGGCCGCYGCCATGTCGTCCGGGGGTCACTACCGCAACRGTGACTAAGAAGCGCCGCCGAGAGGGAAGCGGTGACGAAGAAGACCCCGCTCGCAAACAACACAACAAACCCCAGCAGAAGAAGACCCGCGCGGCCGACAAGAAGCAGAAGCAGAAGCAGAAGCAGAAGCAGAACAACCACAACAATACCGACCGGGAGGGAAAAACACTGGAGGAGCTGGTTAGAGAGAACGAGGAGCTGCGTGCCTTGATCGGTAAAATCGCTCAAGAAGGAGGCCAGCCATCGGCGAGAACAGTTGCTGCCACGTGCCGGACAGCCTCGGCCCTCAAGGTTTGTGTGTGTCGTGCGTGCCCCCCCTGTCATGTGTGCTGGGTATGCTGTGCGTGCGTGCGTGCGTGCGTGCCGTGTGCGTATAGTGTGTGTGTGTGTGTGTGTGTGTTAACGCCACAGCACAGCAGCTGCCTCAACAGGGCGGTCATGAGAGACTATCCGTTGAGATAGGGTCGTGGTTATTACCAGCTGATTTTACGGCCTACCACCGCACAGTGGTGCGCTCACCAGCACGACGGGTCCGAGCTCCAAACTTGATGACAACGGCAACCGAGTCACGGGACGAGGACAGTGCTGGTGCTGGTGCTATTAATGATGTTGATACTGCCGCTGGTGGTGGTGGTGGTGCTGCTGTAATCGATGACGCTCCGTCCCTCGATGAGGTTGCTTCCCGCCCCGCCCCAAGCATTTATCACCGCCACCACAATAGCACCACAAGTGTTAAGCCGTGTTGTGGTGGGGTGGTGGTGTTGGTGGTGGGTGGTGGTGAACCACCAGCTGTCGGTCTTGTCACGCAATCTTGTTGGCCAGCTGCGTACCCTTGCAGCACCGTACATGGAAGCACTGCGCGCGGACCTGAAGGCCAGCAAAATGTCATGTGACCAGCGAATGCAGGTGCTTGATTCGGTATGTACACACATGTAGTTATATTACAGATATATATATCTATTACACATGCATACCTATCTGTCCACATTGAAACACTGTTCTTTTTTTTCTGTAACCATTTCTTTAAGAGATATAGATATATATTTCTGTATCTATATAATCAGGGGGTTGGGGCTGTTTGTGTGGAGCTGCTGGATCTTGCGCTTGATCTGTGGAAGACCTATTCTCCTGATTCCACTGGCGCACACCCAGCCAGCCTCTTGACCAAGCCTGTGGCCACTTTGGCGCCCAATTTCCAGCTATTTTGTCGAACGCTTGGTTGGAATGCCGCCGCACTTCCCATTGGGCACGTTGCGCACGCATTCTCTCTCTCTCTCTCTCTCTTGTGACACGACCAACGACACCGCACAACGCATCGTCGTTCTGGGCTAACCAATCCCTTCCCGCTGGCGCCACTAAAAAAAAACAATAATGGAATTAACAACTGTGCCCTGCAGGACGGACAAAACGCCCGCCCAGAGCGTGGCTCAAGCCAAGAAACCGAACCAGCACACGACACGTAACTCGTGGGCTGCGCGCCTGGTCGACATGATCGACACTCGGCCTCGTACGGCCAGCACGACTATAATGGTAGGAGCACCATTCTACTTTTCCCCGCCATGTTTGTGTCGTTGGTCCTGGATTTCCCATTTCCATTGGTGGGGAGTTTGTTACTCACAACACAGGATTGTTGCCCACCTATCCGCCATCCACCACTCACCATCCGTCCAAACCGTAGGCAGGCCACCTGCACGAGCTCCAGAGATGGGAGCCCCGAGAGGCCTCTTTCTTCCGACTCTCGGCTGAGGGCCACAGCCGTGCAACGCTTTTTGAGACCCTCTGCACACCACTCCGTGAGGCGATGGCGCCACGCTCAGGAAGCAGCAGCAGCAGCAGCAGCAGCAGCAGCAGCATCGCGCCATTCTCCGTGGCGTGCGCCGTGCACGCCGAGCTGTACGACCACCGGCCATCTGCCGACGAGGTGCGTACGGCGTCGCATGCCTACCACAACTTGTGCCAGGCGCTTGGCATTGGCCCGCGGCTTGCTCCTGAGGGCAAATATGAGGGTTCCGCTGTCTCAGGCCTGCGCAAGGTGCTCTCTCTCTCTCTCTCTCTCTCTTTCTTTCTTTAGTGTGTGTGTGGGTGCCCACACACACCCACCAACCAACCCACACCACGCACACCACCACCTACCCTGCCCTTCTCAAACTTGGGTGTTATATGTTGGATGGGTGGTGGTGTGGGTGTTTGTGTGTGTTGTTATCATTGTTGTTCTTTGTTTTTCGTTCTTCTTCTTCTTTTTCTCCTTTTAATGCACTGCGCATGTGCTTGCCATACTGCGCTTCCAGACGCTGGACGATGGGCTCGAGCGCTTGTTGCTCTTCCACGGTTTGACCAACGTTGACGCAGCGTCGATTCCGTCGTTCACCGCCATGCAGCTGCTCTTGTTCGCGGCGTTGGGTGGGCTCCTGCTCGGTCTCGCATCGGATGACCGTGCGCGCTTGGCACACTTGAGCAGCGAGCCGAGCGTGCCCCTGTCGGCCAGTTTCGAGAGCAGTGCGTGGGACATCTCGCCGGTTTTCGACTCGGTGCTCTACGACGAAGAGCCACCAACAGGTGCAGAGGAGGAAGGGGAGCACGAGCACGAGCACGAGCACGAGCACGAGCACGAGCACGAGCACGAGCACGAGCACGAGCACGAGCACGAGCACGAGCACGATGAGCAGGGGCAAGAAGGTTTTGGAGATTAAATGCCTGTCAGTGTTTTGTCTTCAAAGTTGCTCCGTGATCTTGTTTTTCGTCTTTTACCTCTTCCTTCTTTTTACTCACCTTGACGCAGCGAACGATTAAGATTTCACCGGATGACTGAACCCTCAGATTGTACTTTGCCCTCTCCCTCTCCCTCGGTGAATGAGTACTTATCTATTTGTTATTATGGTGCCGTGTGGTAAACAAAGCAGGGCGCAGCCGCTGGGCCAAGCGTAAGCACACAGGCGACAGCCCTGAGCAGCAGCAGAAGCAACAACAGCCGCAGCAGCAGCAACAGCAGCAGCAGCACCAGGCCAGCCCTCCCTCCAGCAACGTTGCACTGAATGGTGATACCGCCCTTGCAGGCCGCGATGGTACGCGCCGGAGGAGTGGTCGAGGAGGAGCGAGGCTGGACAGAGCCAGTACACTCAGGTTTGGACGGCAAAGACCCACGACGGCCAAAGCTAAGACCCTGTAAGGTAGGAAAGTCGCGCCATGTTTTATGGGTACATAAGTTGTGCATCCAAAGAGCTTGACAAGGCGAACACTCTCATGTGTGTTTCAGAGGCAAGCGACCAGTACCTCACTAATCACATACTTTCTGATCGTCGTTCGTTGTAAGGCCCCGCTGGTCCGCCATCCTTCACCTGCAAACAACAACTTTTGCACACCACCACTTAGACTTGCAAACAAAACAACAGCTCCACTCAGCCGCAAGACAAGCTGTTGCTCTGCCATTCACAGTGCCAGGCGGACATACCTCTCAAGTTAGGACACTCTATCTTGTGATCAGGAAAGCTGAAAGCAGGGTGATGTGGGCTGGAGGTGTGTGTTGGGAAATGACCACTCGACCAAAAGTGCCTAGACAACTTTTAGTGGTGTAGGATGGGTTGCCAATGACCCTCCAAAAGTGTGAAGCTCTGGGTTTGAGGGATTGGAACTCAGCGTAAGGGTGGGGGTAAGTGTTGGGGATTAGGAGGTGGAAGGACCAAGATGCCATCTTGGCTGGCAATGTGGTTGGTGATGGCTACCGTTCAGGTGGTTCCTTACGTACCCTCTCAGCCATGCAGCATTCACTCATAAACTCAGCTCCCAACGACAGGCCTAAGCTGCGGCACAAATGGGCTCACCTTTCCATCGAGTGGGTACTACGTGGACCGCCGCTGGCTAAGTTTATCTGATAGCCCCCTTGGAATGCCTCAACAACATTAATGTGTAAAGCCGTCGTACTGTGCTCGCTGATGGGTTGCTTCCGATTCCTGTCGTCTATCCTTACCCACACCACCTATCCGGATGAACGCTCGCGCCGGCAACGAGCAGTAGAGGATTCGAGGATTCTCTTAAGCAATAATTCGTACTGTAGTGGTTAGCGCAGATCTTGAGGGTATGCTCTCGGCGCATGAGCACGAGGATATTGCCCGTCTCCTTGTGTTTCAGGAACTTCATGTCACCCACGCCCCTCTCCTTCCATTCGCTGGTCTCCTTGGCGAAACTGAACAGCTTGGCGCGGCTGCAGCAGAGTGAAAGAGGATCATTTACTTCGGCAAGTAGAGCAATAAAAGGACTATCAAGGAAAAAAAAGCGGGGAAAAAGCACGACGCGCTACTTGATTGTCTCTACCGACGTACATCTTGAACAGCATCTACTCGTTCTCCTCGTTGGTGACGGCCTGTACCTCCGAGAGATCGCTCTCCGCGAGTGCTGCACCCTCTGCGGCGAGGTAGTCTCGAAGCACTCCCTAAACATTAGACCTCTCATGAATTGCAATGATGGTACGTACGAAGGTTCTTCATGGGTGTCTTGCTCCTTGCGGATGCCCATCACCTTGAGCAGGGTGTGTAGCTGGTGCTTGCGAATGTGCCCAATTTACAATGCAGAGCATCAAGTGAGTGGCTTACCTGAACAGCACATGCATGCTCAGGCAGGACCAGCTAGTTGCCCTTGGCCTCACCCTGGAGTATTGCCCGCCCATGTGTATAAAGCCCTTGGCGTTGATGGAGTGTTGATGTGGTTGAGCATGGCCACGGCGGTGCACACGAAAAAACCATCTCGGTTTGCCCCAACTTACCGTTCTCACTCTCACTCTCTCACTCTTTCACTCTCACTATCTCGAATCGTAGCAAAGATCCGTAAATGCCGTGGTAGCTCCCGTTCTTATGGCTGGAGTCGTATTTTTGGCATTTTTTTCCTTTTGTGCCGGTGGCTCKTTCTGCATGCCAACACGGATCAAGTSGCGAGCAGGTACGTACGGAACCGGGYATCCGTCTTGCCGGCCGGCAAGTGAGCCGCGGACTGTTAAGGGAACAATTGTGTACCCGCTGAATCCAGCATGATGGCCCTGCTGATGAGCAGCGCTGGAGCAAGACGCCTTGGCAAAGCACCTGGAGCAGTCTGGCCATACTAAGCAGCATTTCAAGCGGGTGAGTTGTGCTTCAGCGCCAAGCAGATCACTTCGGCCAGTATCTCCAGGGCGTACTGGAAAGCAGCTCTTGCATCTGCGCCCGTCAGGCACACACAGTAGGTGGAAACCATTAGCTATGCCAAGTGTAAGTGGGCACATCTCAGGACGACAACGAGGAGGACGAGGACAAGTCGTCTGGCCCTCTACATGATTGTCTTCCTCGTCTTCACCATACCCACCGTGAGCTTCTGCTTTCTGTCTTCCTTCATGGCGATGGTTGTCCACTGCATTCATCACTCACCACAGATCGCATCGTGGGGTGTGCGTCTTTTCTGTCGACAGCAGAAGGAGAAAGTTCTGGTATGGTTGGAATTTGAGTTTGTTGACTGGGGCCCAGGTGTCAGGGTCCATCAGACAAATGTCTGGTGCAACAGGTGAGTGTCTGCACACTATAGATGCTCATCTGCACCCAACAGATGAGTGTCTGCACACTATAGATGCTCACCTGAACCCCAACAGATGGCCATCTGTACCCCAACACATGAGTGTCTGTACCCAACAGATGAGTGTCTGCACCCCAACAGATGCTTACCTGCACCCACCAGATGAGTGTATTGCACAACAGATGAGTCTCTGTGCCCAACAGATGCTCATCTGCACCCAACAGATGATTGTCTGCGCCCAACAGCTGCTCATCTGCACCCCAACAGATGGCCATCTGCACCCAACAGATAAGTGTCTGCACCCAGTGAATGATGCTTATCTGCAGCCCATATGCTGGCTATCTGCCCCCAAGCTACACTCAGCGGAGGAGATCAAGTTTTACGAGAGCACGCCTCCTCGTTGGCTTCCAGCGTTCGCCCTCATCAACTGGCAGAAGCAGTACAAGCTCAAGAGGGAGATGCGAAGGGCAGAGAAGACCACCAAGGCGGCGCAGTAGCGCGACGACGACGACGACGGTGGCGAGGAGGAGGTGGAGAAGGAGGCCAGCGAAGAGAAGAAGAAGAACTAAGAGAAGGAGAGGCGGTAGGGCAAGTACATTCCGGATCACCCACCAATCTCGAGGATCACCAGTTCAATCAGCTGCAGCAATCGCAACTGCAGCTGGTCGCTAATGAGGATTCGATTGAGTTATCCTCCGAGCTGGAAGAACAGTTCGCTGTGACCGCGTCGTCACCCGAAGACGACAGTGACAGCAAAGGCGAAGACGACAACGACAACGACGGCGCGGGCAACGGCGATGGCGACGGCGATGATACTCGATTGCAAAGCTGAACGAGAAATGCATGGACGAGGGGGTCTTAGTCATCACGAGGAACCAACAATCCGCGCCGTTGACCTGTGCAGCGTTTCAACATAGGGGACGCGCCAAGTCGCTTTGCCACCAAAGAATCGGCAGCAGCGGGGCGATTGCCGTGCCCGTTGACTGTCTCTATGTCCCCGACGCGCACGGCCGCATTCACGTGATCATCTATCGTTTTGCGTGATGATGCTAATGATTTACGGTCACCTTCTTTATATTCGATTTGGACAGAGAAAATTTTCTCTGTCCAAATCGAATAAGCGATAAAGGCGGGTGGCGCGACTAAAAGAACACCTCTTGATCACTGGAAATTTTCATGTTGTCGCTGTTCATCACCCTTGCTGGCGGTCGCTGGCAGTCGCTAGTGGTCGCTGGCTGTAGCAGAGCTGTGAGTGGTACACCACCCGCGACACACACAACCACACAACTGTACATGCAAAAATGTGTTGAGCGTATCGAAGGTGAGAGGGATACTGCGTCGGGCTGGCCCAAGACAAATGGAGATAGCGACATCGGCATTGGCGACAGTGTGAGCATAACATAATTGGGGGTTGGCATTAAAACGATCTCGACCACGTCTACAGCGGCCTCAGCAGCATCAGTTGAGCACAGATAGGATAGCCAGAAGGTTATGTCATCATCGCTGTTTGTGCTTCCCCAAGTTTGTTTTCCAAGAATTAATCAACACAGTTTAAGTAAACGATACGCTCGCACATGTTCCCCGCCACCGCTGATTTTTAAACGTGGATCTGAGACATTGTCAACAATATATATATATAATATATATATATATATATATATCGTGTATGCTGTGCTGCTGGAAGATGGCACACACCTGAGGGGACCAAAAAAAATGGACAATGGGCGTGGCGTGGCGTGGCGTGGCGTGGCGTGGCGTGGCGTGGCGTGGCGTGGCGTGGCGTGGCGTGGCGTGGCGTGGCGTGGCGTGGCGTGGCCAACGTTCATGTCATGCTTAGGGTCTTTGGGCTGACCACACCACAAACCGAGTGTTCTTCAACAAGAAGAATCTCTTCTTATCTGTCTCTTTTCTAACCTTCGCTTCCACACACACACACGCACACACACCCCACCACAAGTTAATCCAGAACAGAGAAGATCATGGGCTTCTTTCTGATGGCTGAATGGCAACAAGTCACAGAAAGATAGTTTCCACAGTTCCTTACTGTTGTGGTTACTACGGGCAGTCTCGGGTGAGGTCTTGGGCCGATGGACTACCTTGCGAGCTGTTCGTTGTGTTTCTAACAGCAGCCACATTGTCCTCACAAGAAGGGGCTGTAGTGAAGTTCTTCTCTTTGTCCTTTTCTGACGTCCCACAAGATGTAGAGTGCGTCGGGTGGAAAGGTTGAGGTGGGGCTGGGACTTGAAAGTATATCTTATTGTGTGCTTGGTCAGTTGTCTCACGTCGAGCATCACCAGGGCAGTCGGTCTCCTGAACTCGAAGCAGGGCGAGGGCGGCAGGGCCGGCGGTTTGATGAGTTGCAGCGGATCATCAACGCCCTGTCAGAGATAGGCGAAGAGGCGCTGCTGCAGCTGAATAAGCAGCAGATGCGGCAGCTGGGGGTCGTCGAAGCCCGACACGCGGAGAACGCGATGAAGCTCAAGTACAACAAGCACAAGGCCGGTCTTGAACGGCTACGGAGCAGACCGTGCACAACAGAAGCTGGAATATCAGCAGATGAGTTTGTCGCAGACTCTCACCCGGCGAACGGCCGAGAGAGGCGGACGCCGCAGGAGAGCAGTAGAACCAGGAGCAGGACGAAGAAGACAAAGGCGATGACGATGACGGTGAATATGACGACACTGATGAGGACGATGATGAGGACAACCATGACGACGACGATGAGGGCGAAGATCTCGGCCTGCCGATGATGGCACGATGCTTGCTCCACTTCTTCTCTAGCCTCCGCTTGCTCATCTGGCTGCTTTTACGGGCCCATTGCCTGGCGTTCCTCTTCCTGTTCGTGCTGCGAGTGTGTTGCATAAATGGGAAACCAACCGGTCATTTGTGCTCAACTGCTGCTGAGGCAGATGTGGTCGTGGTCGAGATCGTTATAATGCCAACACCCAATTTCCAGCCCGACGCAGTAACCCTCTCACCTTCGAACACCCAATCATTTGTGCATGTACAGTTGTGCGTGTGTGCTTGTGTGTGCGTGTGGTGGTGTGCCGCTCACAACTCTGCTACAGCCAGCGACAATTAGCGACTGCCAGCGATCTCCAGCGACCTCCAGCGACCGCCAGCGATTAACAGCGACCTCCAGCGACCGCCAGCAAGGGTCATAAAACTCGACCGCGTCAGCATTACCAGTGACGTCCTCGACGCGTCAATATTGTCACACAATATTGACTCAATCGTCGTGTTGCGTGATGATGCTAATGATTTACGGTCATTACCTGGGGTAACTAAGAAAAGACGACTTATACCGGGATTGTTTTTAACTTACATAATTTTTTATTGACTTGTTCCTCGTCTCGGACGGTCTTCGTTCGTCCTTGTCGATCGTCGTTCATCTTTCTCGTCGTCTCGCAGGTACCGTCACCCCGAAATTAATAGTCGACTGCGGCTTCGCGTTGGTGCCGTCGATCCTTGCGACGGGCCGAGACCGACTTTCCTCAACAGTGCGCCATGGTGTTGCTGGCGCCAACGCCCGAGCCGAATCTTCCGCAGCCGCGGATGACGGCGATGCAACGGCGGCGACCTCTTTGGCAGCGAGAAGGAGAGCGGCGCTTCGCAGCGGTGGTTGGCAAGGACCACACAGGATGTGTGCCCCGCTATCGGGTGTGCGATAGAGCGAAGGGTAGTCGCCGGCGTGGAGTTCAGGAAAGGTAGCCGCATCGATATCAAACGGCACGCCCCACAGGTGGCCGGGTAAGGGGCGGCCAGCCGTGGCCACTGCTGCCCCGCGTCGCGCATACAGGCCCAGACCGCCGACGGCCGCCTCGCTCTCGGCCACGTAGATCGGGCTCGCTGGATGGCAGCGCCTCGTAGTAGCGCCAGAGCACGGCCAGCATGTCGTTGGTGTTGCACTTGACCGCATTGGCTGACGTGCCCCGGCGCGGGCGACAGAAACGAGGGTCCCCACTTGCAGGGATTGCCTCGAACTGGGCGTGCACGTCGGCCCGCTCCAGGATGTGGCGCTTAAAGAAGAGCCAGTCGTTGACAGCGCGAGGGATCGAATTGCGCTGGGGCTTGCGCTTGAGCGTAGTCTTCAACTTGCTCAACTCTTCCATGGTGGTGAAGGTGGTGACGCTCTGTTGTTGTTGTTTCTGAGGCCACCAGTGAGAAAGCCCAGGGGGAGCAGGATTCTAGGTATTGTTCCCTGCACTCGTGCAATCCTTGCGAAGATCCAGAAATGGTGGTCCCGTCGGACACGTCAGCAGGAGTTCGGCAAATAAAGCTATGTGGATGTTCAGGGAAATCTCCTGCTGTTTATACAACCAACAGGAGGAAAGATAGAACACGGACAACTCGCGTGGATGTCAGGGAGTTGACTGTTCCAAACCCCGTGTCCAGTTTGGCGGGAAAAAAGTTTGTGTTAAAATGATGATCGCTGGTGAGATCGTTGGTGTGCTTGGCAGGCACCTACATCGGCGGGGTGTACTGGGTGAAGGGGGGCTGAGGCAGCCAACTTGACAATCGAGTGATCGGCTGTGAAGGGACCGGGGGCGCGGGCGGCGAAGAGAACGAGGGCGCGGGCGGCGAAGAGAACGAGGGCGCGGGCGGCGGAGAGAACGAGGGCGCGGGCGGTGAAGAGAATGACAGAGCAGGCAAAGAGAACGGGGGAGTGGGCGGCGAAGAGAACGAGGGTGTGGGTGGCGAAGAACGGAGGAGTGGGCGGCGAAGAGAACGGGGGAGTTGGCTGCAAGCCACGACGGCTCATCTCCTGCTGCAGGCGCAGCATGTCGGTCATGAGATCTGTGTCGGCTGCTTGGGCCAACAGTTCCTCAACACGGACGTCAATGAGCCTGAAAAACGAAAGATGTGATTAATTGCGGAAATGAAAAAAAGATTGAGATGAGGAGGGCATACGCATTCTCGGCAAGATTGTTACGGTGACGTTCATAAAGCTGAGGCAGTGTGAGATCACGCACAGGAGGTCGCTCAACGAATGCGGTGTGGATGGCTTGATCACGCGCCTGGGTGATGGCTTCGAGGAGGCGGGAGGTTTGAGGTAGAGGTCATGAAGGCTGGGGAGAAGGGCCTTAGTTGACATGGTGGGAGTGATGTGTGATTGGGAGAGAACACGGAGTACAACTTCCTCGCATTTGTTTGCGCGGCAATCAACGACGGATATCTGAAAGGGGGGGACTACCTCATCGCAGACAACGCTTCTGTTCACTTCGGCGCAGACACTCGAGGCCATCTTCTTGCCCTCTTGGCGCAACATGGGATTACATATCTCTTTCTGCCCACCTACTCGCCAGAACTGAATCTGTGCGAGCTGGTGTTCGCGTTCGTGAAACACTTCATCCGAGACCATCGCACCCCGAACGATCAAGTCCATCGCCTTCTGCTCGCCGCGCTTGCCAATCTCCCTTTCTCTCATCTCATCAACTTCTACAACTGTTGTGTGAATATAATCGAACGCAACGTAGATTAATAAATCTTCTTCCCGCAAGTCGTCCCACCAATTATTTATCGCCCACGAAGAGCCAAACTCCAGCTTGCTGACATGTCCGCCGGGACCGCCGAGTGCAGGGAACAATAGAGTGATCATCAGTGGCTGTCAAGAAGCAAAGGGCGGCCCTTACTTCTCAAAAAATTTCGTGTGCAGGGTAGGGCCGGCAAGCTCCGAGGGGAATCCAGGGTGCCAGCTGTTTTATCTGCTCCCTGGCCAGCGTCTTCGTGTGTAATTGTTGTTTCTTGTACTTTTTTACACATGGGAAGAACCAACTAACTTAGGGGAGTGGCCTTTCGAGGGGTTACCTCAACTTTGCGGGGGGCTTGTTTGTGTGTTCTTCATCTTTTTGTTTCTCTTGTCTCACAACCGACACGTCTCCCGCCCTACCCGCCCTGCTGGAGGGTGAGGTGGTGGTGGTGGTGTGGTCGCCTGTGGTGGTGGTGTGTCCCTGCCGACGGCTGTGTGCTTCTCCGCCCTCGTTCATATCTCGACTTTCCAACAGTTGGAGAAAGGAATGTTGCCAAAAATAGCATGCACCAAACTTTTATTGCGGGGGCGCCCCGGGGC
>CACVKS010001704.1:0-10256 GCA_902749335.1 Acanthamoeba triangularis
GTTCATCAGTTCCGGCGGCACCACGGGCGAGGAGCCCGACTCCTCGATCTTCCGCTTCTTGCCCCCCGACATGTCCGTCATCTGCATGTAGTCCGACATCGGGCTGCTGTAGCTCGACGGCGACGACGAGTGTGCGAGTCCGCTCGCGCCGACCGGCGGCTGCTGGTGGTACTGCGGCTGCGGCTGCTGATACGGCTGCTGTTGCTGGTGCTGCTGGGACGACGGCGCCTGGGGGAGCGGCCGGGGCTCGGGCTGGAAGCCCTGCTGTGAGTGGTGGAGCTGATGCTTGGGCGGCGGCGGAGGCGGCGTGGCCGGGAAGGCGCGGGCGCCGGGCACGAACTGAGGCCGCGGCGGAGTCGACGACGAGGAGGCAGCGGCGGCGGGCGACTGGCCGGGCGCGACGGGCACGCGCTGCGAGGAGGAGGTGGGCGAGGACTTGGATGCGGTGACGGGCTTGGTGCCGCTGTTGTGGGTAGTGAACTCGACCGATGTGCCCACGCAGGCGCAATAGTTGCTGTTAATCGCCACCCGGAACTGGAGCAGTTTGCAGATCTTGGTCAGCTTGACCTCGATGTCGATGCCGGTCACCTGCTCGCCGTTGGGCAGGGTGACCTGCTGGGGCATGGACATGGACACCACCTGGATGCCGTCCTTGGCATTGTCGGCGCGCACGGCCTTCAGGTCGATCAAATCCACTTCGATGTCCTCCTTGGCGAACGCGCACTTGCACTCGGCCCTCAGTTTGATGACCTATTTGTTTCATGTTTCGTGTTTCGTGTTTCGTTTTTCGTTGTTTTGTGGTTTGATTTGGTTTGATTTGGTTCAGGTCGCGTCGTTAGTACTGCTCAGGTGCACTGCGGTGATAAGGTGCTTGGCGAGTACCTTGCCGCGGTCCTTGGTGACGCGCACTTCGTCATTGGAGCTGATGAGCGACCAGCCCTTGGCCGTACGCGTGCGGTGGTAGAGCGACACCACCACCGGACCCGAACAGCAGGGACCCGGGTCACTGCTCGAGGGACGGAACGAGAAGGGCGTCAGTCGAACAACAACAAAAAGGGGGGAAAGAACGAAGCACGGCGCGCGCACCTGTCGCGATGTTCGCCGTCGGTTCCGGGCGATGGGGTCGAGGTCGCGTGGTGGTGCGCCAGTGGCGGAGGGGCCTGGCCCATCATCATGCCCTGGGAGCCCACCTGCGAGGGCATCGACGGCTGCATGAGGCTGGGGTAGCCCCCCATTAGCATGCCGCCGCTCCCGTTGCCCATTCCCGCGCCGTTGTACTGCTGTTGTTGCGGCTGCGGTGCTGCGCCAGAGCCGAGGGACCAGAGCTCGTTGCTGCCGCCCGAGGCCAGAAAGCCGCTCATGCCGCCCGAGAGCGAGAACCCGCTGCTGCCACCGGACAGTCGCGCCAGTCGCGGCGAGAACCCGGGCAGGTCCATTTGCCCATACAGATCTGTACGGGGGGGGGGGAGATGAGTCACGTTTGGTGAACGTTGATGGAGCCCACCTCCCCCCTCTTTGCGAGCACTCCTCGTGACTTCTCTCCCGTGGGATTGATTCCACGTTTTCGTTCGCGTTCGCACTTTTTCGTTCTTCGGATACAAAAAAAAATAGCGAAGGAGATTTGGGGGATTTGGATGGATGAAGGGCTGGTTTCGAGGAGGGATCTCGCTGCGAGGAAGGAAAGAATGAATGTGCGGGGAGGGGGGCGAAAGCGAACGCGTACCGGCTTGATTATTTGCCCCAGGGTCAAAGTACTCCTGATTGAAGTAGAGGTCGTCGTCCAACGCGAGGTTGCCCCCGGGTTGGTGAGGATGGACATGTGCTGCGTGATGCATCCCTCCTCTTCTATTGAGGGATGTGGAGCTTCTTCTACTCCTTACTTTTTTTTACCCGATTCCTCGCGTAATCGGGTGGTTCGTCCTCTTCGGGACAATGATTCTATCCTAAGAATCTCTCTCTCTCTCTCCTCCCCTCTTCTTCTCTTTTTGTAACTTCACTCGATGGTTGAGTCCAACTTCTTCGTTCGGCAACCCCGCGTGGCGTGAATCAACAGCCTCTCCTGTGGCTGCGGCGAACGGCGTTGTGCGGCTTTTACGTCGACCGCCATGCGGGCCGGTGTGCCATATATTTTTTTTAATTAATCCCTCACTTAGCGCACAGATCACACGGATACGGTGGCCGAACGCGCTTGGGATGCCAACCGTTAAAAAATGAGCCAAACATTCGGGCCACATCATAACCTGAATGCCGGAGTTGGCAAAATGCGTGGAATGTTGGAATGGCAAGGGAGAACTCCCGGGCAACGCGGTTAAACGGATGCGTGAGACCGCCAATCATAAAGTGTCCGGTGGATTTCAGCTCATTTCATTGGTGCAATATCTTTTGTTTGTAACAAAAGCACCGTACTCCCGACGGACCATCCGTCGCGCAACGGGGCCGCCGTGCTGAGACCAAACGGCGGTCTTGTTGCGAGGTGTGCTTGAGCTTGCGCCTTGTCACAGCCAAGACATGTGACATTTGGAAGTGGTTGTGCTCCGTCGCGGTCCGCTACAAGGGAGAACGTCGCTCTTAGGAAAGTGTGCGCTTCACGTGGCGTGACACTCACAAGTACCGAACAAGGCGTAGCTGGCGCCGATGCAAGGCCACGCCGGCACGCGAAGCACGCAGTCCATGTAGCTCGCTTGGCCATTGGTTGCCAACCTTAACCTGGTTCGCACAGAGCTCGTTCTGCGCGCGGTGCGCAACAGTATAAGTAGCGGTTGTCTGACATCGCTCATTCACCCTCCTCCACGAGCAAGCACATCACACCTCCCCTTCTGCGGCCAGTACACCTCACTCCCCTCCACACAGCACCGCATCTCAAAGCCAAACTCCTACTCCTTCCTCCAGCATCCATCCTCTACTACCTTCGCAACCTAGTCCTTCGTTCTCCTCTACTTCCGCTTCCTTGATTCGTCGTTCCATCTTCTTCTTCTTCCGATCTACAAGGCCCGACCACCTTCAACAATCCCGGTCAATCCAGTATCAGCCAAGCTATCTACTCCTCTCCGACCACCCATCTATTGCTACACACATCGACTTTTTCGAGGTCATCCAGTAAACCACCCACGTTTGGGCTGAGTCGTCCACTTTACATGCACCACCCGCACTCCGGCCTTCCTCTCCAGCTCCACCGCCAACCCACTACGACGCCGGCTCATCTCCTCCACCACAACTCGCAGCCGCAGCCCTCTCCTTCCTTGTCGAGCCTCCAGCAGGTCTCAACCACCATGGCCTTAGCCGGCAAGGCAGCCATCTTCACCACCGTACGTTCGTCAGCCCCACGCTACCTCGCGGTGTTTTGCCTTCCGCGTCGCCCGTCCTCGGGTGTGTACATCAACTTTCTAACGCCGCGCGTGTTCTTCTTCTCTCAAGATCGCCAACATGGCGCGCCAGGTCTGTGCGGTAAGCGAGAAGGCGGCCAAGGAGGGAGTCCTGGGCGGGCTCGACTACGTGCTCCTCCAGAGCCTCGGCTACGCCATCGCCCAGCACGTGTCGCTCATCGAGTTGCCCCCAGTCTCTACCTCGGCGGTTCAGCCTTCTTCTACTCCTACTTCGACCGTCGGAGCCAGCAGCCCTCCCTCATCGCCGCCTCATGTAGCGGTAGACGTAAGGACGAGCAAGCGCAAGTCCGAGCCCTCGACATCGTCGACTTCGTCCCCTACGGCCAAGAAGAGGAGGAAGGAAGAAGCCTCTCTCGCCACTGCGAGCCCTAGCCCCAACACCAGCGACGACGAGCCGATCAAGAGGTGCCGCGACTGTGGCCGTACCAAGACCAACCAGTGGCGCTCCGGTCCAGAGGGCATGAGCACGTACGTCCTCTTCTACCTCCCCCCCCCCAAGCACACCTTGCCCCCTATTCGCACTCTTGTTGTAACGCTTGATACAACTACTTCAGTCTTTGCAACGCGTGCGGGATGCGTTACACGAGGCGGATGAAGCGGCAAGTCGGCGTGCCTGCCCTCAGCCCCAACAACCTGGCCCGCAGGAACAGCGTTCTGGACAGCCCCCTGTGTGGCCATGATAGCGATCACGGCTTGTCGCCCGTCAGCTCGCCCCTGCCTTTTGCCCACCAGCAGCACTCGTCGCCCATGCTCGACGACTCTTCGATGGCACCCCACGCCACCGCACCCCAGCAGCAGGAGAAGCGTTCCAATCTGTACAACCTACTCAACTAAAACCACTATCCATCATCTGCGGCGCACGCGACTGCTTGTGTCAGGCAGTCTTCTTCATTGTCGTGTAGCGCGACGAGAAAAAGGCGTGTAGGAGAGCTCTTTACACGGCGACAACGGGCCTACGCGGCGCGGCCGAGCGGGCACCACCGGTGCGACGTCTCTTGGTGGAGCTGGCGGGCGGCGCGTCGACTTCCACCTCGACCAGCTTCTCCTTGCCCTTCCCGGGCGCCGAGACAATGATCACCTCGTCGTCTTCCTCCTGCTCTTCTCCTTCTTCGGGACCCGTCGTGGTGCCCTCCATGCCGAACATGCGGGTGAAGTCCTCGTACATCTTCAGGTCCTCGCGGCCCACCGAGGGCTTGATGGAGGCCAGCGTTTGCTCAAAGTACGCCTGCCACCGCACGGCCGTTACAACAACATAAAGAAAGAAGAAGCAGAAATTAGTTGTGCTTGGGATCTGAAACAACGGCCGTTGCTTCGGAAGCACATCATCCCGGCTCAGCGATCATCACGCGTCGCGTTGTCGTGGCCCTCCGCCTTGCAATAAGGCCAACAAAAGGAAGGAGTCTTCGCACGCGCGGAGAGTGATGGGTTATGGCACGTACCAGGCCGACGTCAGGCACGACCAGGCTCTCGGGCGATAGTTGCATCATGTCGAGGCGCACGGCTCCCTCGACATCGGGATCGGCGCAGGGCGCATAGCGGCGGCTCACCCGGCCCTGCGCGTCCTCAACCTCCACAGGTCTCCAGTACCGCGCGCGCAGGCACTCGCGTACTGGTGTGTACGTGTGTGGTGTTGCTGGTGAGCGAGAGAGCCGGTCCACAGCCGAAAGGAAACCAGTTCGTGTGGGGCACGTAAACGCTACCAGGCTGCATCAAGGCATCGCGGCAGGTGTTCTGGATGTCAGATCCCGAAAATCCGTCCGTGCGGTGGGCCAGTCTCTGGAATTCCTGTTCGCTCAGGTGCACGCCGTCCTCCTTGGAGTGGACTGCGGAATCCCAACCACGCGACCGTTAGCGGTCATGACGCAAGCAAGGGATAAGTGGCCGCCAGGTGGCGTGACGTACTCTTGAAGAGCTGGGCTCGGGCCTGTTCGTTGGGGAGCGGGATGTAGATCCTCTTCTCGAACCGACGCCGTACCGCGGGGTCCAGATCGAACGGCCTGCAGTGCGCGTTGGGCACAACGTAAGGCCGTTAGTGGTTGTGGTGCGCGATCACGGCGCTACGGCCCATCGTGAGTCAAGAACCTGTTGGTGGCGGCCATGACGAGCACTCCTTCAGCCTCGGCAATGTCTGCAATCGGGGGAGTGGGTGAGCGAAAAAGCGCGACGGCGAGCGGGTCGGACAGAAAGCTGAAGATGGAGGCCACTGCGGCGTACGTACCGGTCATGCAGGTGAGGAACTCGGTCTGCATGCGCAGGGTGGAGTCCTGCTGCCCCTCCGACCGCTTGCCACAGATGGCGTCGATCTCATCGATGAAAATGACTGCGCCAATCCCATCCAACCACCACCACCACCAACGGTCAGTTTTCCTTGCCTGCCTTTGTGATAATCATATCACTGGGGGGGGGGGCAACATACTGGCAGGCTTCTTTTCCATCGCCATCACGAACAACTCGCGCACCAGCCTGTCGTACGAAGTGAACGTTGACGGACACGAAGAGCACCAGTTAGACCGTGGTAGTTGCAGTTGCCAGAAGGATGTGCGTCGTAGGGATGTGCATACTTCTCGCTTTGGCCAAAGTACTTCGAGACCAGGTCGGCCGAGGAGACGGAGAAGAAGGAGGCGTTGCTCACGGAGGCGATGACCTTGGCCAGGTAGCTCTTTCCCGTACCGGGCGGGCCGTACAGGAGAATCCCCTTCCACGCCTTCCTCTTCCCTGTCAGACGAAGCGAGTACATCCCCCCCCCCAACGAGCAGCACGTCAGCAACGCTTTCTGTACGTAGTGAGAGAAGCTTTGGTGGGGATCAAGTACCGACGAACATCTGGGGGAACTTTTGAGGCAGGAGGACGGCCTCTTCGAGGGTCTTGCGCGCCTGGTCCAACCCGGCCACATCGTCCCACGCGAGGTTGGGCTTCTCGTGCAGCAGCGTGTCTGTCGCCACCACCACCACCACCACCATCGAGAGCAGGTCACGAGTCAGCAACCACCATAGCCGCACACAGCCTGCCCCATGGCGAGGCAGCGGGCGGCGGGGAGGAAGTATACCTCCCAGGGCAGAACGCAGAGCTTCGTCGGCTTGCCTTCCAGCCAGTCGGCCCGTGGCCCCACTTGCTGCCGCAGTGGCAGCCGCTGCCGATGCTACACGCAAGGTGAGCACGATGGGGTGGTAAGATGGGGGGCCGGTAGAGGGCTACGCACGTTGCGTCTGGGTCGGAGAAACGGCCTTCTGCTTCGAGGCTTCAGACGCGGCGGCGGAGTCGAGGGCAGCCCTGATCCTCTCGGCACGGGCCATGTACTCCTTCGCTTTGGTGCGAATGATGGCATTGGTCTTCTCGTTCTTGCTGTCTATCTCGCATAAAGTGGTGTCGCGTGAGATTGAATTAAAGGCCCGGGATGTTTGGTTGGGGGAAGGGGGGGGATACATTTGAGGCCAGCAATGAAGAACTCAAGGGATCGAACGTAGAGCTTTAAGGCCTCCTTGTAATTTTGTGCCTTATCTTGGGCAACAGCGGCGTTGAGGTGGGCTATTCCCTGAGGGAAGAAGGTGGCTGCCATCTCGAATGCTTGGATCAACTTGTCTTTTTCGCGCGCAACTTCGGTGGTTCCAGTTCCGGACCCACTATTGCCACGTCGACATGACATCAGCATTACGCTATTTTTGGATGGCCAATAATAATTCAGAAAGCATTGTCCAATAGTCTTGTRCTCTATTTTGAGACCAGAGGGCAAAATCAGATAATGTGGTCCACGGAGACAAATTTATATTTACGCCCGAAGACATGCCTCCTCGACACTGTACAGTCCGAGAAAATGCACCCTCCGCCCAAGGCCCTTCCCACCAGCCAGGGCTTCCTGCGCGTCTCGTTCATCGGGTCGCGCTCCTCCTTCGCCGAGTAGGTGGCCATGGCGGTGGCGATGATGGGCGCTGATCGCGACCTGTCCCTCTAGGGTAGGGTGGAAGCTGGCGGCCAACTCGACCACAATCAACCTTGGCAACTACCTCTTCGAACCTGTGCGTCAGACGCAGAGGTGAAGCGATGATCGCTAAACGGCGAGCCGACACTGCTCGGGAGATACAACCATCAACCACGACATGAGCTGCACATAACTCTTTGCTGTAAGAATATATGTAAATATCTTCCCGCCTTTATGGCTGGTGATCACCGTTCGACACCGCCTTCGGTCTTGAGGCCCATCCACCGTCGCATGAGGTCGTTGATGGTGAAGGAAACGCTCACGAGGGGCACCACCTTGATGTAGTTTATGTGCAGGCCGCGAAACAGCGTCCTCCAGCCCTCCTTCTGGGCGATGGTCTTGAGGCCGTGCCACGTTGACCGGTACTCGTACGAGTACGTCTGCTCCAACATCAGTCCGTCTATTTGCATTCGCCTTCGCACCTGCACCGAACGTGGTGGTGGTGAGATGCGACCAGGAGCAGACAAGTGCGACAAAATAAAGAGAAGGGAGAGGAGAGAGAGGTCGAACCACGTCAAGAGGATAGGTGAGAGTCTGTCCGAGCGCCCCAGCCACGGCCCCAAAGGTGAGGCGGAGGGTGGTGGGGATCGGTGGTGGCGGATCACCATTGGCGGCAGTTCTCAGCTTTTTGGAGTAGTACCTATCGTGAGAGTGGGTGAGTGAGTGTATTCAGGCATATGTGCGGCTGGCCCAGGAAAGGGTGCACGGGTTTACACGCACCATTTGAGAGTATCGTAGGTAAAGAAGTTGATGCCGGCGTAGGGTAGTATGCCGAACATTGTTGGTTGCAAGCCTCTGCACGTGGACGGAGGGACCCGGGCCTTGTGAATAGAGCAGTAAGGGCAAGAGATAAGGGGAGGTACGGTACCTGTACAAAGCTTTCAGCCCTCCCTCGTGTCGCCACATGTTCTGTATGGCGTGCGTGAGGCCTGTGTAGTGCCTCTTCTCCACCTGCGTGACCGCGGTCGGTCA
This sequence comes from Acanthamoeba triangularis, assembly GCA_902749335.1. Classification (NCBI taxonomy): domain Eukaryota; phylum Discosea; order Longamoebia; family Acanthamoebidae; genus Acanthamoeba; species Acanthamoeba triangularis. The sequence continues at coordinate 8,332 of CACVKS010001704.1, forward strand.
ATCGGAAATGCTTCCGGCTGCGGGTGGGAAATGCGCGGTACCTGCACGGCAAGCCTCGCCCTCGTGACGTCGAGTGGGTAGGTGAATGCCACAGCAGTCGCACCAGCGCCAGCACCAGCGAGAAAGTTGGCCAATCCGGAAATGCTGGCATCTTTGGGAGTGAGGGCGGCCTTGAAGATGTCGAATGCCGCGAACTGAGTGGCCGCATAGGGAAAGATCCGCACGAGGGACGATACGTTGCCCTTGTAGAGGCCCTTAAACCCCTCCCTCTCCACAATGCGCCGCAGCGTGGGGACCACCCCCTTGAATGGGTAATGCATCGTTGCGACCTGAAACAGGATCTTTACTCGCTCAAGAGGCGCGGTCGTTGTCTTCGCCTGCAGATGGGAAATGCTGATGTGAGGTACGGCGCTTCCAGGAAGAACGCATGCACAAAGCAAAGACCTACAAACCACGCATCCTGCAACGCCACCACAAAGTAGTGTTCGCCATAGCTGACTCCACGACTCAATCTTCCTTTCCTCTCGAATGGAAGCGAGGCGAACGCCTCTCCGTTCCATCTTTGTCGGTCGGGTCGGACCCTTTCGCTTTCTTTTGTGGAGTCTCCAAACACAACTTCCAATCAGAGATCACTTTAGGTTTGCTTTTGGATTTYYATATTCGATTTATGGTTGGATGTTCTRAGGACCAATAGACARYGASTGTGTTTTCGCGGCAAGAAACAAAACCGCCAGAACAGCGCTCSAAMAAAYTCATTACACGTTTCTTACAACAACTACACGAAGCAAGATGTCGCACGTCGGACGCGGAAAGGGCGGTAAGGGCCTCGGCAAGGGTGGCAAGGGCCTCGGCGGTGCCAAGCGTCACAGGAAGGTGCTCCGCGACAACATCCAGGGTATCACCAAGCCCGCCATCCGTAGGCTCGCTCGCCGCGGTGGTGTCAAGCGTATCTCGGGCATGATCTACGAAGAGACCCGCGGTGTGCTCAAGGTCTTCCTCGAGAACGTCATCCGCGACGCCGTGACCTACACACCCAAGGCAATAGTAGCCATTATCGTAACGACAATAAAGAAAGTTGTACATCCATAATCCACATCGTCCCTTCTGCTCTCCTTTCGCTTTCTGCGCAACGGGCAAAAACATTTGCACGTACAATTTGGCCAAATTTTTCCTTCAGAAGTAGGAGGAAAGTCATTTTCAGTTCATTTTCATTATTGCTCAGCAAGATGATGGAGAGGACGACGTCCAACAGCAGCAATGGCTCGAAGGATGGTCCAATGGGACACGACGAGTCGCTGCCCACCTCATCCAAGTCCACATCCCTAGCGCGTAAGCAGGGCAGCCACCCTCTTGTAACACACATCAGCAATCCGAAGATCGTCAAAGTGGCTTCGGCGAGCAGCAAAGCGTTAATGATGACTCCACCGATGAGTAGGGAAAGCAGCAGTAGCGGCTTCGGGCGCACACCAACCAAATGGAAGATCGGCAGCTCGGCTCGGCTTGAACGCCACACGAGCTGCAGAGACGGCGACAGCAGCGATGATGAGGAAGGCCTTACCGAAGATGAAGATGATGATGCTCCCCTCCTCTTCGTTTCGCCTCCTTCCGATTCGCTTCGATGCGCGCTACACGATGGGCTCCTCGTCGATCCCGTAATCGCGCCCTGCGGCCATTCCTTCTGTCGCGCCTGCGTAATGGGACCCAGCAAGCTGGGCGCTCCCGCGGCTTGTCCCGTAGATGGCACCTTGCTCGATGCCGACCGCGTCTTCCCCAATCTGGCCGTCGCGGGCCAGTTACGCGAGCTCCCCATTCGATGCAGGTACGGCGTCAAGCTACTCGCACCATCAGAACCATCATCAAATGGCGGCGGCGACGTAGCGGCCGAGGCCCACGCTCAGCACGAGCTCGTGCCCGACCCCGACGGC
>CACVKS010001705.1:0-13568 GCA_902749335.1 Acanthamoeba triangularis
GATTGGGGGGGGGGGAGTGAAAACAGGAAGAAGAGGGGTCAACGTGGTGCCCAACTGACCTTCTCTTCCTTGTTCTCCAACCTGTGTCCTGCTCTCTCCTCTTCTTCAACGTCGGTATCAGCAGAACTGCTCCACACGAAGGCAAAAATGGCTGCGGCCGAGCGCGTTTTTGGACTGACTACGCGTGGCCTGCACTGTTTGGAGCTTGAGCGTTGAAGTGGTGGTTGTTGGATCGTGGACGACCACACCCGACCAGGTACCAAGGCCAACAGCAACGGTCGGCGGGGCAGGTGGAAGAAGGTGCCGTCGTGGGGAACTTTTTCCCCCCTTACCTTCTTCTTGTTCCCGACGATGGGACACTGTCGACAAATAATAGACCTTATTCCTTTTTACCGCGTCGTTGGTCGGCGGCCTTTCCGTTGACTGTCGCCTTTTGGTCCGGGCAATCAGCCCCTCTTGATCAAGCGAAGAGATGAAGAGATGGCTGCTGCTGCTGCGTCGTTGCATTCGCTCGTCTCGTACGCAGTATTACGTGTTGCTCGTTCTACTTACAGTGGTATTATATGTGCCGCTAGCGTCGGTCGGCCGTAGCGGGCCTTTACAGAAGTGAAGAAGGGGAGGAAACCAGCTCCGACTACTAATAGCCGTCCTTGAAGGAGGCCACGGCGGCCTTCATCCGCCGGCGGAGAAGAGCCTTCCTGTCGTTGAGCTCGTCGGGCGACAGACGAGAGCCGAACCGCGACGCGTAGGAGTCGATGACTCGTTCGATGTCTCCTTCGTCCCTCGGCGGTTCTCGGGCGGCAGCAGGCGTTGGCGATGATGACGAAGAGGACGACGATGAGGACGATGAAGCCCGCTGCTCGGCCAAGTCCACCTTGTCCCGAACAAGCGCCAGTTCCTCCTGCAGACAGGTATTAGACCGCAGTGTTAAAAACCACTGGTAGAAAAGGTGTGAGACCAGTGTTACCTGCAGGGATTGAACTTGGATCTGCAGCACCTGTATGCCCTGAAGGATCTCAGGCAGCGTAGCAGCCAATTGCTCGACTGTTCCGTCGGCGGCATAGTTCGTGGGCTGCAGAGCAACGAAATGTGTTAGCGGCGCCCGTACGTGAGGAGGAGGTGGTGAGTCATGAGAATGGTGAAAACGAGCAGTACTGCGGAGGGTTCCTGAGTAGTTTGGCGTGTTTCAGGCTGGTGGATATGCTCATGCTCGCCACCACCGTGCCGCGCGGCATCTGCCTCGGCCATCTGAGCCATCTGCACCTGTCGATCCCACAGTTCCTGGACCTGCGGCGGCCAGTTGAATTGCTGGGCCTGTTGTGGTTGTTGCTGCGGCTGCGGCTGCGGCTGCGGCTGTGAGGAGGACAAGAGCGTTGAGGTCAGTCAACGGCCGGGCCAGCACCAATAGTGCGACAATAATCAATAAAAGACACGATGTGTAGGCGAGTACCACGGGGGCCGGAGCGTCGAGCACAGATGTCCTGCAAATGGGGCAAGTTTGCTGGCGCTGCAGCCAGTTGAGGAGGCAGTGGAAATGCAGGATATGGCCACAGGGAAGGCGCTTTCCTTGTGTGAGCTCCTCGCGACACACAATGCATATTTGCTCGGTGTCGGCCAACTCAGCGGGCGTCACGTCGGGGAACCTGGTAATACGTCGTAAAGAGTTAAGCGGAATGGCGACAGCCACTACGTCCGTGGTGTTCATGCGGAAGAGGGGCTTTACCGTTCGTTCATGTTCGTGGTGGCCTTGCGGTAGCGCATGAGACTGTCCACGCATTGCTTGAGAGAGCGAATCGTCAAGTAGACGTTGCGGATGATGTGCAACGGCAGGCTGTAGTAAGTGATGATGAGGCCGAAGAACACCAAGTAGACGAGAAGCTGGAAGATGTCGGTAATCACTTCCAGGTAGAGGATGATGGCTCCCTTCCTGTGTTCGAGCGTGGTGAGTAGGCAGATGCTCCCGACCGTCCCGTTATGCGTAACAAGTTCAAGTGAGATTGTGAAGGTGCACCTCTCCCAAGTGCCCTGTTGCCGGCTGTCAATAACGTTGATGATGAACTTGGCCGCAGTGGAGACGACGGTGGCCAGGAGGATGAGAAACTCGAAGCCGAAGAGAATCATCATCGAGGGTCCCTTGGCCATGGTCACGATCGCCGCGCGATAGAGCACAACGATGTCCACGACGGACAGAATGGCCATCAGCGAGAAGATGCGCAGTGAGGTCAGCGCAGACACTGGCGAGTGTTGGATCTGTGGGCGCCAATAGATCAGACAAACGTTGTCAGGTGCGAAAAACTCGCGGCTGGAGCGTGTGATGTGCGCGTACGAAATCCACTCGATCTTGGGCCAGCCAGTGGAAGATCTTGAAGAAGATGAGGATCGTAAACCAAGTGATGAAGATCGTGTTGAATTCTGATCGGAAGATCGTCATGGTGAGGAGGATGTCCATAACGGCGCCCCACACCTTGTCCGTCAGGTGCTCGATCTCAATCTCTCGTAATTTGCCCAGAAAGAGCTTCTTCATCGCCTGGCCGAGTAGTAGAACTAGTACCAGCGCAAAGTTGCCCATCACCTGTGAATTACGGTGAGGCGTGTCTTTTAAAAGAGAGATTACACTCTAAATGTGAGTCTCGTACCAGCGAGCATGCTTTCGACTTGGAGAGGTAGAGCGCGGCAGGATAGAACTGCTCCTTGGTGTGCAGCGCATTCACAACCACCCCCACCGCGAGCACGGTGCTGCCAACCGCGTAGGCCCATAAATTGAGCCCCATCTTCTTCCTTGGGCGGTATTGATTGTTTGCTCTCTTTTTCTTGCATTTCTTTTTGGCCCTCTTCTGCGTGGCCACGTCGCGTGTCCTGACTGGATGGCCGACAAGGGACCGATCCGCCGAATTGTGGCCGCGCAGAAGCGCTGCCGTCCAGGGCGTACGCGCGGCGACACATGACGACCGCAAACCAAGCTGAACAGTATCGCTTCCATCTTACCTCTGTACCAATACCCTTCCCTCAAGCCATGCAGCTGGTGTCGATCATTCACTCTCTGCGTATGTGAGGATTGTGCGGAAGATGGGTGCGTTCGAAAATCCTTTCCGAAGTGAGACACAAAGGTAGGGTAAACGTTCTTGAAGAAGGGGTCCGTGTCGAGAGGTCTACTGGATTACGCAGCAGTGAGAGTCCGGCGGGGTCACCCGATAGATCCGCTGAACCTGCACACCAGACAGAGGAGAGGAAAAAGAGAGGTGTATGGCACAAGCTTAAGCCATGGCCTCCGATCTTAAAGAGAAGACGGCACAACTGACGAGAGGGAGCTTCAAGGGCACAACTGGTCCTAAAGATAGGGAAGAGTTGGCAGCTTGGGCAGAGTATCGTGCTTTTCCGACACAGAGGGGGAGGGCAAGAGAAATTTCCAGCTCGATATCAAAGGATCGCCAAATGCGCTCTGATTTCTGATTGGGTTTGCCTTGTGGTACGCTACGTTACAGATCCATTCTCGTGGCGTCATCGTTCTTCGTTTTCCTCCTCTCTCTAGGTGCCACATAAACCAACCATGCAGTCGATTGCTAGGCTCTCTGCCCGTTCCGCTCCGCGCAAGGTACGATGACTACAGCCTTTGTACTCGCATGCAGCAACATGCTGCAATTGCGCGGATTTATATTTTCGATTAGGAAATGTTCCGATTTAATCTAGACTCAATCATTACGTAATGATTCCCCAAACTAGGCTGGTTCCATCGCTCGCTTCCACACCTCGACGGCGCCTCTCGCCAGCACCACCAAGCTCTTTATCGATAACGAGTTCGTGGAGTCCAAGGCCACCGAATTCGTCGATGTCTTTGACCCCGTACGTCGTACAGGGCCGCGGCTAACGTGGGACGCGCAAATGCTTTGACCAATTCTCACCGGCGCTCATGCCATTAGGCCACCCAAGAGCTGGTGACCCGTGTGCCGATGGCCACCAAGGACGAGATGCAGGCTGCTTCCGATTCGGCCAAGAAGGCTTACGCTCAGTGGTCTGAGACTCCCATCAGCGCCCGCGCTCGCGTCATGTTCAAGCTTCAGGCCCTCATCAGCGAGAACATGGTGCGCCTCTACCACACCATTAATTAATTAATTACAACGCATTTTCATAATTTAACCGGTTGCCATGTGTGCAGGAGGAAATCGCTCGCTGCATCACCAAGGAGAACGGCAAGACCCTGGTCGACGCCAGGGGCGACGTCTTCCGAGGCCTTGGTGCGCACCAGTTTAACCTTTTTTTTTTTTTAATTTTCTGGTGTGTGTGTTTTTTTTTTTTTTTTTCCTACAGCTACCGCCAGCCCCTCGGCGTGTGCGCCGGCATCACGCCCTTCAACTTCCCCGCCATGATCCCCCTGTGGATGTTCCCGCTGGCCGTCACCTGCGGTAACACCTTCCTGCTCAAGCCCTCCGAGAAGGATCCCGGCGCGTCCATGATCATCGCCCGCCTCGCCCGTGAGGCCGGCCTCCCCCCGGGTGTCCTCAACGTCATCCACGGCGCCCACGTACGTTATTTTTGCGCTTTCGTGCCCTCGCCTCGCCACCAGACCGCTGATCGGAATGCATTGCTGTGGTGGTCCAGGACTCTGTCAACTTCATCTGCGACGACCCTGCCATCCGCTCCATCTCGTTCGTCGGTGGTGACGCCGCTGGCCGTCACATCCACGCTCGTGGTACCTCCAACGGCAAGCGCGTCCAGGTACATCTTCTTTCTTTAATTTCCACGCCCGCACACCGCATCCTCTCCCTAGACCCCTGTTCACCTTCTCTCGGTGCCGACCGCGCAGTCCAACATGGCTGCCAAGAACCACGCCGCCATCATGCCCGACGCCAACAAGGAGGCCACCCTCAACTCGCTCGTCGGTGCCGCCTTCGGCGCTGCTGGCCAGCGTTGCATGGCCCTCTCCACCGCCGTCTTCATCGGCGAGAGCAAGGAGTGGTACGACCCCCATCCCTCGGTTCTCCTCGTCTATGTCGTGTGTGCGTCGTATAACACGGCCCTTAGAGCTGGGCTCCCGTGCCTCGTCGGTGTCCACTCTTGTGGTGGACAATCGTAAATCGAGGCACACATCCACCCTTGCGGTGGCCGATGGAGTCTTCCTGAGTCATTGCTGTGTGAGAGCGGCCCTTGCTCGCATCTCTTTGGCTTCACATTCCTTTCCTTCCGCTCACGCCCTCCGCTCCGTGTCATGCACGGGGCGGAAGTTCACGCGTGCGGGTTGTGGACCCAATGGAAATTACAACTTTCAACCACGCGCAAGTGTTGCGTTGTTGTTGTTGTTTGGCTAATTCAGTTGCGTTGTTATGTCGTGCGGCAACGCAGGATCCCCGAGCTGGTCGAGCGTGCCAGGAAGCTCAAGCTGAGCTCTGGTTTCACCCCAGGCGCCGACCTGGGTCCCCTCATCACCAAGGAGTCCAAGGACCGCGTGATCCGCCTCATCCAGAGCGGTGTCGACCAGGGCGCCGCTATCCCCCTTGACGGCCGCAACGTTTCCGTACCTTGCCCCCACCCAGTCGCGCGTCGTGTGCCACATTCGTACGCGTGTCGCTCGCGCTTACATGTGCGGTTGTGCATCCAGGTGCCCGAGTTCCCTAAGGGCAACTTCGTGGGTCCCACCATCCTCACGGGCGTGCGACCTGACATGACCTGCTACAAGGAGGAGATCTTCGGCCCCGTCCTGCTCTGCCTCACCGCCGACACCCTCGAGGACGCCATCCAGCTCATCAACAACAACCCCTACGGCAACGGTACGCGCCGCTTTTTTGCCTTTAGGTTTTGTCTTATTTATTTTATCATCGATGATGAACCAAGGCGAAAATATGAGGACCCAAATAACAACTATTTTACAATAACAAGAGGTAGCGATCAATAGTTGTCCTGTGAGATCAAACAGTAAACAGCCTCTGAGACTGTTATTATTCGGTTGTTTGCACGCGCGAATGACACCACGCTCAAACTTTTCTCGTTTGAACGATTGCTCACCGCACGACTGCACACGGCACATAGGTACCGCCATCTTCACCCGCTCCGGTGCGGCTGCGCGCAAGTACCAGCACGAGATCGACGTGGGTCAGGTGGGCATCAACATCCCCATCCCCGTGCCCCTTCCCTTCTTCTCCTTCACGGGCTCGCGTGGCTCCTTCGTCGGTGCCTCCCACTTCTATGGCAAGGTACATTCACAATCCCTCCCTTTCTTTCCTTTCGTGTGTCGTTGGTCGTGTCGTGCGTAATGGCGTGTGCGCTGACGTGGCCGTGTGTCTGTTTTGGGCGAACGTTTCGCACACAGGCTGGCGTGCACTTCTACACGCAGACCAAGACGATCACGTCCCTGTGGAAGGAGGAGGACCTCTCGCAGTTCGGCACCAACATGCCCATCCTCTCCAAGCACTAGACGACTACGTCTGTCTGCCTGATCTGCTGAGCTCGATCGATGGGTTGATGCTCTCTCCCTTCCTCTTCGCCTCCTTACTCTACACCACAGAACGGTCGATGTACACTGAAATGAACTTTACATCCATACTCGCAACACCATCATCGCGCTCCTTCCTGCATGGCTGTTGGATCTTCAAGGAGGCCGGAGTAGTTGGTATTTGCAAGGCAAGAAAGGGGAGGAGGAGTGACGGAAAGGTGGCAACGCTACTCGCTGGAGTTGTTCTTGTCGTTGGCGCGTGGCCCTGCCACCTCCTTGAAGATGGCCTGGTTGAAGGCCTTCCGCTTGGCGAGCTCGTCTTTCGTGTACCCTCGCGCCTTCTGCGCTCCACAACACGCCACGAGATGATGAGATGAGATGCCATAACAAAGGTGCGGCAAGAGAAGGCAAGCGCGTACATCGACTTTAGCGGGATCTACAGAGAACTTGGAGGTGAAGGTGAAGGTGATAACGAAAAGGGCCATCGGCAAGATAATCGCTCGTGCAATTTTGTAGCCTCGTGAGGGCGCTTTCGCTCTGAATTGGGGTGGCACGTTCATCTCTTGCAGATCACAATGGTTTTGCTTGAATCTTGTGGTTAGTCCTTAGATGGTTGCTACGACTTCGTGGCAATGCAGTGGCGATTACGATTCTTAAAAGAAAACACAGAAAAACCTGCAAGAAACTTGCCAGGCAGAAATGGCAGGAAAACTGGTAGTAATAAAACTATCTCCATCAAGAACGGCTACGAACTGAGAGAAGTGAGCTGAGGTGGCCTTCATTCGAAATCATCGGCGTGGTGATGTTTCGAATGTGAGGAGGGGAATAACGCGTGATCGTGAATCGAAGAACTGGAGGAAAGAAACGAATCAATTTTTGAATAATGGCCGCAATCGCCCCCTCGCCGTCGACGTCTACGCAGCTGAAGCCACAAGTTCGCCTAGGATCATCATCGTCATGCTCGACCGAGTATGGTTTCACCATTTTACCCAAGAACGTGACCTTCAAAGTGCGTTCAAATCGAGGCTCGGTTCGCGGCCGCGTATCGCGGCAAGCCACCAAGCATCATCGACGCACGCGATCCGACCCGCTGCAGCCCCTTTCTCACACGAAGCTCCTGTCGGAAGAGATCAACCAGCTACAGAAGAAGAAACACAAGCTCGAAAACGGAACCCCCCTAAATGGATGGAACGGCAAAGAGAAGAAGAAGCTACAAGAGGCCATCGACAGCGTGCTCGAGGAAAAGAGGAAGAAGCAGCTGGGCAAGATCAAACGAAGGTTCGCCCCTTCCCTCTTAAGGTCCAAACGGCATCATCGTGTGAATGTGCTCATCGCCCTCACCGCCTCCCCATCAGAACGCATCGGCTGGAGGAGCTCTTCAACCGGCGCTCAGATGACGATACCGAGGAGGACAGCTGGACGGCCATCGCCGACGGGATAGTCTCGACCTCGCCCATGCGCACCACGGTGTTCGACCTCTCTACGGAGGGCACACGGCCCGGCGGCCTGCGCAGCGCGAGAGACTCACCGGCCACGGCTGTAGCCGAGCCACTTGTCTCCTCGCTGTCGGGCCCGCCGTCGCTCGGAAGCAAGGAGGTCCGCGCTCCCCGGCCCGTGCGCAAAGCTAAGTCGGCCAACGGGCGGCGACGCGCCCACTCCAAGTCGCCCTCGCGCTCGTGCAGCATATTCGACCCCCGCTTCTGGGTCTCCCCCGCCTCTGCCACCGCTACCGCTACCGCTGTGCCCAGCGACGCGGCGGTCGTCACCGGCAACAGCATCAACTGGCCTCCCGCTCCTGCCCATAGTCGCAGCAAGTCGTCCAAGCATGGCAAGTCCGAACTCAACAATCTGTGGGTCTCCTCCGAGGACACCTACCCTAGTACGATGGCCTACTTCGTCCTGCCGCCCTTCTTCAGTTCTCGTTCTCACGCCTTCTCTTCACGCTTTCCCTTTCTCGTTGCACTCGCGCTGTGCAGCTACCCCATCATCGCGCGCGGTTCGATGCTCTACGGTGTCGTCGACCGAGTTCAAGCATATCATCAAGGAGGGCAGTCCCAAGGACGCCAAGCCCCTCAAGAAGCGACCGTCGTGGGAAAAGTTCTTTCCCATGCAGGTGCACAGCCCCCCCCCTCCAACACCAATTAGAACTTCCTTTTCCCGTCCAATTGTGTGCCTCACCATCGCAACACACACCGCACACAACAGAAATCAAAGGTGGTGAAGGGCAAGTCGCCACGAGAGGGAGAGTCTCGGCGCGTAGGCAGTGCCATCGTCACCTCGGGCAAGGACAGCTTCCTCCGCGGCGGCTCTGGCGGCGCCCCGACCGCTCCACCGGCCCCGGGCCGCTCCGGGCTGCCAGGCGGCGTATCGCCGCGGCTCGAGGAGCGGTGCATTGTGCTGGACAGATGGCTCAAGGGCCGGCCCACCTGGAAGGAGGTGTTCGAGCGCGGCCTGTTCAACACCAAGGCCAAGCTCAAGGGCAAGGGCAACAGTCCCATCAACCTCTCGACCAACGTAGCGGTCCCCGCTCCCGGCGGCGACCTGTCGAGCAGCGGCGAGCGGGACAAGGAGCGCGAACGGGTCGTTCCCCATCACCAGAAGCGGCCCGGCGAGCGCGAGCAGGTGGCGGCCCAGCGAAGTGTGAGTCTTAGAGAGCTGTTTGCGCGACTCGAGAAGGAACTGAATGCCGAGGCGCCGAGCGATCTCAAGGAGCGGATGCGGTCGTCGACGGACGCGCTGGAGCGGCTGCTGCAGGAGCGGCCGAGCTGGGTCGAACTCATGGAGCGCGGTATAGGCAAGGACGAGAAGAAGGATCAACGGAAGAAGGAGAAGTGCAAGCGCACTCTGCGCTATCTCCTACGGAAGCGGTATCTCTCCCACCACCCCCTACGCCACGTCATCGTCCGCACCACCGTCCGGCTGACCTATTATGTGTGGCGTGCAGGAAGGAGAAGGAGGTGCAGATCCAGAAGGGCGCTGGCCTGGTGGACGCCTATTTTGAGATCGGACGGCCGTTGTCCAATGACCCTGGCGCGTTGTCTGCTGTGGGCGGCCCCGCCGGTACGTCCTCCCTCCCTTCGGACCCTCATTTTTGCAGCTCGTTCAAACGGAGCAGTGGACTTACTCCCCGAGCCCGTGTCTCACTTCCACCGGACGGCGCACTCACAGACCCGTATCCGGCGGCAAAGCACACGGGCGACGCGAGTGGGCACGACTCTCCGTTCCACGAGGTCAACTTCTTCCACCTCGACTTTGTGGGTCCGATCGGGGGCGGGTGCTACGGCAACGTGTACGAGGCCTTCATGAAGGGCGAGACCCAGAAGGTGGCGGTCAAGATCCTCAAGAAGGACCTCTTCCAACCCGAGAAGGCCTACAAGCGCGAGGTTGAGGCTCTCAAACGCACCATCAAGTCTCCCTACACCGTCAACCTTCGCGGTATCCAACCACTACTCTTCTTTTGCATGCCTGTCGTGTCGTGGCTGACTGGCGTCTCGGTTTTCATTAGGTTACTGCACGGACCCATATTTCTGTATTGTGACGGAGCTGTGCGAGGGCGGCAGCCTCGACAACGTCCTGCGAAAGGCGCAGAACAAGCTCACGCTCGACCAGGCCGTGAGAGTGGGCCGCGAAGTCGCCGAGGGGATGAAGTACCTCCACGCGCTCAAGCCGCCCATCATGCACCGCGACCTCTCCCTCGGTACAAAACAAAACTCAACTCAACTCAACTTTTCCCGCTCTGGTGTTGTTATGTGTTGCTGCAAAGTAGCTCCTGACACCCCTGTTACGCACGCGCACGTGATCCAACGGCTCCTGTGCGTGTGTAGGTAACATATTCCTACATCCGTCGGTGGAGGGTCGGGTATGCATTGGCGACTTTGGCGTAGCCGTGGACAAGCCCAAACGGGGTTCGGTGCGCTTCTCCAAAAACGGGAACCCGCGATACAGGTCCCTCCTCCCCTCCCATCTCGCTCCACGCTCCACGTCGCACTGTGTTTTGACCTGACCCATCTATGCGTGTATTGGTGTTTCTCTCGGTCGGCGTTCGATGAATGCAGGGCACCAGAGGTGTCGAACGGGGAACCCTACAGCCGGAAGGCGGATGTGTATAGCTTTGGGAATCTGCTCTTCGAACTGTTGACCAACCAGAAGCCCTTCGCCGAGGTGGAGGACAACAAGGTGGCCGAGCTCATCGCCAAGGGCTGCACTCCTCGATTCCCCGACAGTAGCGCCGTGCCCGAACGACTACGAAGGTGCGTGTCTGATCTTCTTCACAACACTTACGCTCCGCCGTACACAGCACACGACACGACACGACACGACCAACGACACCGCACTCACATTCGTTCGCCTGCGTCACCATCAGGTTGGTGGAGCGGTGCTGGCGGTTTACCCCGTCAGAGCGGCCATCGTTCAAAAAGGTGGCGGCCTTCCTGGAGGACTTCAGCGATGAACGCGCCGCTTTGGCCATGCTTGCCGAGTGAGCCTGTTGTCAATCCGCCACTCTCAAGGGAGGTGTGGTGTACATTCCTTGACCTCAACACACTTGTAATATTTCGTAAAACGTTAATAACCTAAAAGGCTCAGAATCGCTTTATCCTTTTTTGCTTTTAAGTTATCCCAAAAAAAGCAAAAAAGCTGAAAAGAAAAGAAGGAAGAAAAACCAGAAAAAGACAAAAGAACAAGGAGCAAGTCGGGTCAGCTGCAGCCTGACAAGGCCATGAAAAAGTGGGAGGGGAGGCTCTCAGCGCTCGTTGTGGCGGTCGCTGGGGCACTCCTTCTTTCGAGCTCAGTGTACCTAGTGGCCAGACCTACTCCACCCTCCTGCTGGAGCTTCTCAGCCACAGAGGGGCAGCTGCCGTGGGCCGACATGCTCCACGCGAGCGAGCCGTGCCATCACCCCATCAGCGTGGCCTGGATCATGAAGGACAGGATGATGGGCTCGCACCTGTGGAGCGGGTTCGACCTCGCCAACGGCATCAACGGCAACTACGCCAACGGCAGTAAGTGTGCCTCACTCCGCCCCCCAAGGACATACGATGTTGGGCAACACTTCCCCGTGTAACGATTGTGTTTGTCTGTGCATCAGGCAAAAGGTTCCCCGACATTGTTTGCCTGCCACTGCTCACGGCCCAACTGATGGCCCAGGACAACGATCAGCTCATGGCCTTATACCGCAAGCACGGCCAACCACCAGAGAAGCGTACGCTGGACCTGTGCGTCTTTCTCAAGGGCTACGACACAAATGAAACGCTAGCCAGGTCAGCGCCACTCCGGTCACTGATTGGCTTTGGTTCGACCGACACTCAACTCTCCTTCTATCGTTGTTGTGCATAGATGCCGCGAACTTGGCGCGGCCACAGCACTGATCTGGGTCGACACCCACCCCAACCTCATGTACGAAGGCGGACTGACCAACCACGCGATGACAGAGTACGACCATGTGGTCGTACCCAACACGCTCATGTCGCAGCACTACGTCGATGCCATGAGCGGACGCCGGTTGTGGGTGATCCCGCAACAGAACCCCAACGTCCACGGCGTCATCAAGACCAACGCCGCCGAGCCGGTGCGTGTGGTCGCATGGCAGGGCGGCGAGGCCAATCGCGTGTCAGGCAAGGTCAGGGTGCGTCTCGACTGTCCTCGTCTGCCCCACACGCATGCTATACAAGTCTGCCACGTGCGTGAGGCAGAACGACTCATCCACAGCACACTCAACACACACGACGCACACGATGTACACGACGCAAACGACACACAAGGACGCGATCACTAAGTGGACCAACCGAAACCCTGGGATTGAGTTTCGGGAGATCTTCTACAAGACCGCTTCACTGACCCTGGCCGACCTGGAGAGAGGGCGAGACCAAGCCTTCGAGCACATGCGCGAGGTTGACGTTCTGATCATCTTTCCTCCCGGTCCGTCCCTCCACCTACCCGGTGTGCGCGTGGCGCGCATGCACCTGTGCGGGAGGGAGTCCCACTCACACTGGCCTTGGGCTTTGGCAGAGGACAAATTCCTTGCGATGGAGGTGTACAAGCCCAGCGGGAGGAACCTCTTCGGTCTCTCCATGGGCATCCCCACCATCCTCTTCCCCTACGTCAGGTGCGCCTCTACCCCACCTCTGCTCCCATGGCTTGCGCGCTGCGGTGAGCCACTAATATCTTGTTGCTTTGGTAACGATGTTCCAATGATGTTACCTGTTCTTCATGTGGGCCAGTTACACGGAAGATCTCAAGTGGGGCGCCGACTACCCGGCGTTTGCGTCCAACATTCCACAGCTGGTGCGATGGCTCGACATTCTCAAGGACAGTGCTGAAGTACGGCCCCATCAATCCCCCAAACCACTCACGCGGATGACCGATTGATTAATCACCTTCCCGGTCATGTGATCCGATAGGCCCGAGTGACTCTGTCACGGATGGCCCTGGACTGGGCCGACCACTTCTCCATGGACCACATCGCACGGTACCGCGCCTCCTTCAGACCCCTGCCCCTTCTGCCCCACACAGTCCGAGCCCTTTTAACCCCTTCAAACATAGACGGTGGGCCTTCCACATCCGTAACGCGGTCTGTGGCCGCAAGCGGCCAAGACCGTCGCCGTCGCCGTCGCCCTACTCTCAGAAGCATTCGCTCCCCGCTGACGCGGCCCAGTGAGCGAGCGGTGGTTGAGTTTTTCTTTTCTTGTTTTTGGTTCTCTCTTCCTTCTTCAAAAATCCTTTTTTTGGTAGCTAGCTAGTACCCCAACCACCGCTCGAAACGGAGAACCACGCCACCCCCGTCGGGTGAGGCCGGCCATGAGGTGGTGGAGGCTTGTCTGGTCACCCAAAGCGGCAGTCTTTCTTTGCTCACTTTGGTCTCTGTCCATTGGGGCCTTTCTCATCGCCCACTTCTCGGGGGTGCTGCCTGGGCAGGCAGAATACCAGGCGGCACCCAAAGTACCAAGGCACCTACCGTGGGCCGACATGCTCCATGCGAGCAAGCCGTGCCACCACCCCATCAGCGTGGCCTGGGTCATGAAGGACCGCCTGATGGGTTCACACTTGTGGAGCGGGTTCGACCTCGCCGAGGGCATCAACGGCAACTACGCCAACGGCAGTAAGTAACCTGACTCCTCTCCCCCCCTCCCCCGCATTGCTGCACCTC
>CACVKS010001714.1:0-12916 GCA_902749335.1 Acanthamoeba triangularis
CCCTGATCCGTTCCCGTTCACGTATGCGCTCGCGCTCGCGCTCCTTCTCCTTCCTCTCGCGTTCGCGCTCCCTATCACGCTCGCGCTCTCTCTCGCGCTCCTTCTCCCTCTCGCGCTCCTCGCGCTCTCTTCGGGCGCGCTCCCGCTCTCGCTCCCTTTCTCGCTCCCGCTGCCTCTCCGCCTCGCGCTCCTTCTCTCTTTCTCGTTCGCGTTCGCGCGCGTGTTCCCTCTCGCGCTCGCGCTCTCTCTCCTTCTCCTGGTCGAATTGAAGTTCGCCATCGGCGCGAGGGTGCAGATTAGGATTGTCGCTGCCCGCAGCGACGTGCGGCGGCAGCTGAACTTCGCCCTCCTCGAGCTCACCTTCCTCGTACTCGGCGTCGCCTTCCGCGGTAGTGTGGCTCTGCAGTCGCTCGCCCTCGGCATTCCTCTCGTGCTCGTACTCGGCACGCCCATCTCTTCGCTCGACTGAGTCCCTGTCCATGCTGCGGCGACGCTCGTCGTGGCCGAACGGGCGCCGCCCGCTCAGCTCGCCGTCGTAGGGTCCTGCACCACCCATCATCTCGCGGTCGCTCCACCGCTTTCCGTTCATGTAGGGCGCTGGCGGTGCGCCGCGGAAGCCATTGCGGAAATGGCCGCGGTGCCCACCGCGCCTCGGTAGGTGCGAGTGCGGGTGCATGTGCGGAGGTCCGGCCCATGAACCGCCTTCCCGCGGGTCGAGCGGCCAGCCGTTCCTGCAACCGATCGTCACTCACAAATCAGTTTTGACTGTTGATGGCGGTGGCGCAAATATATAATATTTCTTTTATCCATTCTTCTTCGAATGGAGCAGAAAAAGATTGAACCGTTGAAGAAAAAGCAGAGCTCTACAATTTAAAAAAAAAAAGAATGCTTGCGAATGAATTGACTTACCCAGATGGCTCCCAGGGTCCGCCCAGAGGGGGCCTGCCGTGATCGCGGTAGGGCCTGCGAATAAAGAGTTGTCAGTTTTTCAGAAAGAGTGATTGTCAGCCGTTGCCCTCATCTCCAAACTGCCAGAGGCAGCAAATTTCGTATCGATTTTGCTGCTTCATGGCAGCAATGTGAGCTTGGATCGAAAGAAGGGCACTCACCCTCGAGCGCTGGGGTGGAAGGGCTGATCCCGATCTAGTCGTTCCCTCTCTAAAGCGTGATTACGGCCTCGGTCTCTGTTGTCATCTCGCAAGGCTCTGCTGTCCCTTTCATCTTGTCGATTGGCCTTGTCAGACAAAATGTCTCCCATCTTTGGAGCGAAGATCTTGATCTTGACGTCAGTACGCGCGTCCCGCCGCCCCTTCCAGCAAACGTTTTGAATCACTCGGCGTGTAGCAGCAGTTGCGGCCCTCCTCTCGTAACAAAATCAGAACGGCTCTAGCCAGGCCCCTTGTTGCAAGTTTGTTGCGTCGCGCCTTTTTCCTCCCTCTTTTTCTTTTTCCAATTATTTATTCGTTTTTATTTTACTCCTCCTCCACAGGCGCTGGCAGGGGAGGGGAGGCACACGTCACCAGCGTGAAGTGGAGTGGGTGCCCCTGCGGCAACCTTTTCACGAAGGCAGGACCGATGTGGAGTTGCACGTCAAACGATGTATTTCTGGTTTGGGCTGGAACCTACCGAAAACTGCGGGCGATCATCCCCGGCTACCCCGCGCCGAACGCCGGGTGAGGAAGACAAGAGTGATCCACCAGTCCTCGTCCTCTCCGCTCGTTCTCGGCGCCCCATACATCGCCTCGTCCCTTTCAGCAGTAGTTGAGCCTCTCTTCTTCCCAACTACTCCAACAAAGCAGCACCAGAGATCGACTGAACTACCAACACACCACACGACAAGAGGATGGGTAAGAACTGGGTATCACCAGATACGCCTCGAAGGAGGCTCAAGGCCATCAACGCCTTCCTGGCCGCCTTCTTCTTCGACCTGATTGGCCTGCATGGCCTTAAAAGGTGATGACCCACACCCCGTTCCTCTGCTTCTTCATCACCTGGTGGTGGCACGCTTTGACCATCCACCACCACCACCACTGGCACACCTCGCAGGTTCGTGCAGACCGCGGCGTGGATGTTTGCGGTGCTGCTGGCTCTACAGAACTTCCAAAATCTGCAGTCGGCCTACAACCAGAAGAACGCCTGCCTCGCCACCATCCCGGCCTCGTCTACCGCGCCCGCGGCAGCGGCCGGCACCACGCCCGCCAGGCGGGACTACTTCCCCACCGTACCGCCTCCTTTTCAACATTCCATACATTTCTTCCTTGTGATTGGGCATTCGTTTAATGCTGGTTGCTGTGTAACCACCCAGCCCGCCGAGCATCAGGCCGTCGTCCGAGCGGAGGTGGGCGGGAGGCACCAAGTGCGGCAGGCAGAGGCCTCGCCTGCACCCGACGCCAGCGCGGCCCCGCCCGCCGACGCAACCGCCGCGCCTGCGGCCTCGACCGCGCCGCCAGCCGATGCCACCGCGGCGCCCGAAGCGTCGGCCCCGCCTGCCGCCGACGCCACCCCGGCACCGGAGGCATCGGCCGCGCCAGCAACAGCGGCACCAGCGGCACCCGTGGCTTCTCCGGCCGTCGTCGACGCGAGCGCCTACGCTGCTGACGTGGCAGACATGTCGAGCCAGGTGGATGACCTGGTGACAATCATGATTGTCTTCATGTCGCTGCTGGCCGCGGCGGCAGCGCTCACCCTCTTCCGCCCGCTCTGGCGCAACTTCAAGCTCGTCTACCACCGCAAGGTGCCGCGCCTCCACCGGGGCGAGCCCCTTGAAAAGCTTTGGTTCGTTGCCTGCCATCGCCCGTCTGCATTTCATCTTCCGCCACTGACCCTGCTCCTCCTCGCCAGGCGGCTCGTGGCCAAGACGGCGCTTTCGGCGCTCTACGGAGCAGGTTTTCTGCTCTTCCTCTCCATATTCCTCATCCTCGTCAGTACGTAGCTGGTTTTGCACTGCTCTGGATTGGGCGATGGTGATGGTTGGCTTGCACGACGCACGAATGAACATAGCGGCATCCGGGGTATGTGGGCGGGCAGACTATACGTACCAGACGCACCAGACGATGCTGACGTCTGGGGTGGCCTGCCCGCGCGACCCTGGAAGCTTCGAGTGGCTGTGGCTCGCAGTGATCGTCCCGCTAGCCGTGCTCTACTGCATCATTCCGCTCACCTCGGCCTGGGTCACCCCGCTCAAGCGTCACCTGTTCCGCCGCAACCGTCTCTACTGGATCGGTACCCATCACACACTACGCAGCGCACCACACCACGCAACACTCAGAGAGACTAATGTGGTGATGCTGCCAGCGGATCAACCTATCTACGTGCGCAACGGAGCTATCAACTTCAACCGCCGGGACGAGGACGAGCGCGACCCGAAGATCGTGACCTACGACGACTACATCACCGAGCTCAAGGAGGCCCTCATCCGCAAGGACGCCTCGCTCGACGAGATCAACCTCATCAGGTGATCATACCACTCTCCCGTGTACGCTCGCGAGTGTACCGAGCGTCAAGTACTTATCGTGTGCCGTGTGGTGGGCAGAGAGCGCATGAACGTGGTGCTGGAGAGTCTCGCCGGCTGTCTGTCGGAGCGCATCATGGAGAACGACGGCAAGGGCGACGTTGCCGAGCCCCGCCTCTCCTATCTTCGCAGCTGTACGCGTCCTTCTGGAGATGGACGAGTACCCCACCTTCCGCTCCTCCACCACGTCCCTTAAGAGCCAGAGGAGGTGAAGCGGAAGCAGCCAAAGGCAAGCAAAAGAAGAAGGAGAGCAAGCCAAAGAAACTGCACACGAGACAAGGCCTTCCAGCTGTACACAGAAGCAAAGAGAGTTGCCTCGCCTTGGAATTGTTTGCGAATTTGGATTGAGAAGAGCAAATCAGCCGAAAAGGCGATCGAAGGAGGGGAAGAGGGGTACGCGGTCGATGTAGAGGGCGTCCCACCAGGCCACCGGACCCTCGGCCGGCAGCCCGCGCAGCTGCCAGGCGCGGGAGTACAGCCCCAGCAGAGTTCCGTGCCCTGGGTGCCCACGCCGCCGAAAACAAGCGCACGCGAGTGTGAGACAATGGTGTGCCGTCGTGTCGTAGCACCAAAGGGGGCGTACCGATGAAGAGCACAAACCACATGAACACGTTCCATCCGTTCCAGCCGCGGAAGAACGCGGTGATGTAGATGAACAGGACTGCGCGTTCACGAGAGCACTCTCAGTTGAGCGCCATTTGTTCTCCTCCCCCCCCCCCAAAAAGTAGAACACGTACGGCTGGGTATGACGAACACGGCCATGAGGATGGGCTTGTAGAGACCCAGCGAGCAGCCGATCACGTACTGCAGAGAGACAGCGACGGTCAGCGCAGGCGCGCAGACAAAAAAAAACAGAGGGTGCGGACCTCGTAGACGACGGTGGCGAGGATGAAGGTGACCCAGGTGGCGCTGTTCTGGGTGAGGTGCAGAGTCGTCACGCACTCGATGTAGATGTGCCTGTGCATGAAGTTGCGCACCACCAGGTTCGACTTCCGGTGGTACTGCGTCCACCCTTCAGCATTCCACCAGTCCTTGTAGAACTGTTGTTTTCCACACACATTCGTGCTAGGCTATTAGTCCTTCCGCTCTATGCGTGGTGGGTGGAGCAGCAGGTCCAACCTGGCGGTCGGCAAAGCGGGTGAATTCGGCCCAAGCGTTCAGCCACGAGTGCAGCAACCCGTAGAAGCCCATTAGAGCTGTGGGCATGTGCAGCCACAGTCACAGCGTCGTGTGAGTGCTCCAGAGCGGGCGGTCGAGTTTATCGTCCATAGGGGTGGTGGCGTACCGATGCAGCAGGCAGGGATCATGACCTTGAAGATGCCGAAGATGAGCTCCTTGAAATCGCCTCGAAACTCGGGGTAGTGGGGCACCACGTATCTGATGTGCCCCCGTGTACATGAGCGACCGTGACCCACGGTCTCGTCGTGAGTGGATTGCAGACGCGCACGTACCTCACGAAGATGGCGTAGGTGTAGAGTACGGTCGCAGACGCCTCCAGGAAGCTCTTGGCCACGAAACTGGAACCAAATCAGACGTGTGCGAGTTCGTGCGGTTGCGTGCGGTCGTGTCAGTGTGTGGCCGGGGAATGGCACAGCGGACTTATGAAAAGAGGCGTACCTGAGGCGGATCTTCTTGGTCCTCGGGTAGTTGATCTGGTACACGAGCGTCGGGGCCCACAGGAAGTAGAAGTAGTTGGCAAACGTAACGTTCTGGGGATAGAGCAGCACGTTGGGATCGCTGTCTCCCGCTTTCTTCTCAATGCGCAGCGAACGATTCACCATCTGGCGCCACGCAACCACCAATGTTACATGAGCGATGGTGTTGGCGCGATGGGTGGTGCCGATGGCCGTACGAGGAAGGAGTGCATCTTCATGAGGAGGCGAATGAACTCGCACATCACGAAGCCCGACGTGGGCGGGGGGAAATCCCAGGTCCGAATGTACTTGGGGACTGCGATGATCATGATGCCGCTCGACACCAAGTAGACGCCATACGCGACCCTGTTGACGATAGACAGAAATAGGGCAAGCGCATCAGCTAGGCGTACGGGTGGCGGCGGAAAGGAAAAAGAAAGGAGCCGTGTACCTGGTGGGCAAGTACTTGTTGACGATGGCCATTTGGAGAACGGGCGCCAGGAAGGAGAAGACGAAGAGGACGATCCACACGAGGATAGCGTGATCAAACTTGCCAAAGCACCAGAGTAGCAGCGGAAAGTCTGTGGAGCCACGCCGTGACCCACGTAACGCGGGCAGATGGGTAAGGGAGCGAATGATTGTAGCCGCAGCAACGCGTCCACATACCGAGAAGCACCGCGTTATCGAACACGTTGTAGACCACCGTGTTCATCAGCGCCACGATGAGAATGGCAACGAAGATGTTCTGCACTGTCTTGAAGTGCACGATCTTCAACATTTCCGTCATGGCCGAGTTCCTTCACGCGAAGAGCCAGAGGTCAGTGTTTGCAAGAGGTAATTCGAGCACTGCAATGGTACCGCGGGAAGTGAGTCTGGTATTTGCTGGTGGGGATGGGGCTGGTGAAGATGTCCCTGAGTCGAGCGTTCAGGTCATCAGCGGACAGTGAATAGTAGAGCCTGCCCGCGTGCTGCACCACGCCCTTATCTGCCCATGGATCATGAATCTGAGCATGCAGAGCTGATGAGGAGTGGCTGTGGTGCGCATACCCAGGCCAGATCCAGTGCCTGCTCCGGACTCAGAGCCGGCGGGCGGAGCTGCCTCAATAGATCGAGGCCCTCTCCGCCTCAGCTCCGCTTCAGGAGTCTGAGGAGAGTCGGCAGTGCGGTTCTGTGCCAGCACTGTTGAGGCGTTGGCAAGGGTGAGCTTTGCTTCGCTGTATCTGAGCAAACAGCGGAAGGGGAGAGGAAGGAAACCTAGAGCCCCGGACAAATCGTCGTAGAGGTCGCGTGCATCTAGACGCTGTTCGAGCTGCGCCTTGGTCTCTGCTAGGGCCGATATCGTCTTGCTAGCGACAAGGTTGAGCACTTCGTCGTGCTGGCGTTCGAGTATGAGGTTCATCGCCGTCTGGCCCGATCCGTCCCTTATGTACACCTCAGCGCCGCGGCCGAGCAAGAGCGCGACCAGGGTTGTGTTGTCCTTCTCCACTGCAACGTGCAATGCCGTTTTCTGTACACTCAGTGGAGACACTATCAGGCCCACGAGGGGTGCACGTCAAGGTCCTGAAAGGGGGACGAAGGGAAGGGTACGTTTCCCACAGCCTTGTTCTGCCAGTTGATGTTGATCTCATCCCGCTCGAGCAGTGCCATTACCTTGGAGATGTTGGTTTCGTGCACTGCCCAAAACAGGGCCTGCCGCCATCACGCCAACAGCCGTGTCGTTGATCACTTCGTACCTTTGCATTTTTGCACATCTCAATTGGGAAGATGGAGGAGCGTGCGTACGTATTCAAGTAGGCTTTCCTCTTCCACAAATTCGGTTTCATCTTCGGAGCCTACGCTGGTGCGTCGTGACGGCTTTGTTCGCCGAGGCTCCCCCCTCGTCCCTTCCATGTGTTGCGAAAGACTCTGGAAAAGATAAAAAAAGAGATCTCAGCAAACAAAATAAACCAAAGATGGAAGGACGCAGCACCGTGAAGGCCTACTACGAAGCGGCCGCCGAGGCAAGGCCCGGGTCGGAAGGCGACGTGCCGCAGCAGGGCGAGTCGCGGCGAGAGTTCGAGGCGAGCCTGGCGTCATCTAGCCTTGACGATTTGATGGGCAGCCTCGCCCACATTCGAGAAGCGAGCAACACCTACTTTGGCGAGCTGCTGGCGGCAGAGAAGGAGCGTGCGCGAGAGCAGAAGAAGCCCAAGGCCTAGGCCGGTAATCTCAAGTTTTTTGATGTGCTGTGTACAAAACGGAGCTCCGCAAGCTCCCTAACTGCTGCGTTGTCCTCCTCTTCTTCTTGATCCGATAAACTACTCTACAAACCACTCACGCTTCTCCTTCCACAATGGCAGTCCCTCGTCATCTAGAAGAGGACGCACAACTTCTTCTTGCCTCCGCTCAGGCCGCCCTTGCCGTCCTTGGAGAACTTCTCGAAGCCCTCGGCTTCTCGAATCCTCCTCACCAGGCAGAAGAACGACTCCTCCACGTTGGTCTTCGTCTTGGCCGACGCCTCGAAGAAGGCGCAGTTCCACTGGTCGGCCAGCTGCTTGCCCTCCTTATGCGGCACCTCCCTCTTCTCCTCCAGATCGGCCTTGTTGCCCACCAGCACTGAGCAGCACCAAGAAGAGCGTGAATGTAAGAGGATGATGGCAGGCGATCACCATCGGGCGAAGAGGTGGCGCGTACCCATGGGCGGCGCATCCGCTTCGGGCACATCCCTCACCATCAGGATCTGGGAGCGAAGGTTGGACACCTGACGGGAAGTGAAGGAGGAGGTGAGCATCAATAAGCCCGTTGATCGTTTACACGTCCTCATCGCCCGGACAAAGCGGAGGGAGGGGCACGTGCACATACCTCAGCGAATGTGCTCTTGTCAGTAATACTGTACATGATGATGTAGCCCTCGCCGCTACGAATCCACTGACTGCGCAGAGCCTGCGTGACGTTTCGTGTCGGAGCGCGCCAGGGTGAGGGGGCTGCACTGTGAGGCCGAAGGAAGGAGGGTGTGCAAAAAGTACACTGTAGTCGTCTTGACCGGCCGTGTCCAGGATATCGAGGATACAGGCGTGGTCATCGACCACCACTTGGCGCTGGTAGCTCGACTCGATCGCTATCGGATCAACAAGAACGATGATGAGACAAGATAGTGTTTGTGTGCTCGAGTTTGAGTTGGTGGATTTAGGGAAGGGAGGGTACTCGGGTCATAATACTCCACGAAGTGCGAGGAAGTCATCTGCACAGTAAGAGCTGGACCGAGGGGAAAGAAAAAGAAAGAAGAAAGGGGGGGGGGGGTAAGATCAAACGAACAAAGAGCGAAGACGAACAGATCTATCACTTCACCTGTTTTGCCCACGCCGCCTGACCCAAGGACTGTAATCTTGTATTCGGTCTTTCGGAACGTCATTCTCTTTCGATGTTTGAAATGGAGCAAGATGAGCGAAAGCAAAGATTTCAGCCGTGATACACAGCACCACCAAGCGTGCGTTGTGCGCGCACCGTCACTCTTGGCGAATTCGGTTAATGAATTCCAGTCGACTAATGAGATGTGCGGGCTGCAATTTGGCGCGAAACCATTTTGGTGCTCTCTACCGCGTCCACCGACGAGCAGGTGCCTGCGCGGCGTAGCGAGAGGATGAGTGCGGTGGGTAGAGACAAACAAAGAGCCTCTGAGACCCCGGATGAAAAGGCGCGGTACTAGACGAGTGGGGAAGAGTGATTCAGATGCAGACCCGCATGATGCGCGTAGCGATTTAGAAGACGACTCGTCATCTGCCTCAGCTGAGGAATCTTTGGACTCTGCCTCGATAGATGAGTACGATCTCGATCGCTACCTTGCTCACGAGCGGCAGGAAGGTCGGCAGTTGATATCTTGCCTGGCACGCTTGCAAGGCGCGCGCTTCGGGGAGTGCGGGCGGATCTGGCGAGATGCACAGGTACGCAACCAAGTCACATAACACGCCTTGCTCGGCCCTGAACGTATTCCTATCGACAGCAAGACAAGCCCTCTCGAGTTCGATCAACTACAAGGAAGCGGAAGCGAGCACGCGATGCGAACGAACGGAAGTCCAGGACGCAGGGAAAGAGGAAGGCCCTGTCGTCAGTAGAGGCACAACCAGATCTACGACGAAAGCGCGTCCTTGGAGAGGCTCAAGCAACAAATGGTATGGAGTCGGGGATCGATGAAGAGCGCTTCCGAAGTACTGCTCGCGAGATCTCTCGCTCTGGGCGTCGGCAAGGGAACAAGAAGCGGGTCCACGCCGAGGCCGACGACCAGAACACGTCTGAAGAGGAGAATGCAAGCGACGATGGAACAGGGCGGAGCAACCAACTCAGCGATGGAAACGCAGATTATGGAGACCTGTGGGATGAGGAGTCCTTGGTCACCGCTCGGCCACGGGTATGCTCACAATCGCATTACTCTAAGTTTCTACTAGCTGACACCTGTCTCTGCGTACTGTCAAGGCCGGCTTGTGCTGGGAAGACGTTCCAATTGAAGACGACGATGCCGCTCCACCATCAGTCGAACATAGGTACAACCTGCATTCACCCATCAACGCACTAAACTCTGGAATCAGCGCACCAGTACTGAGTCCTCTCTGCTCAATCAAGGACCTTGCTAAGTGGCGCTGACGACACCTTCGATATCGTTTTTGAGTGCGACCTGTAACCTCACCCCGGAAAGTGGATAGGGCAGCTGGGCTTCTTGTAGTTGCTTGGCCACAACAAGACGACCATAAACACACTTTCTTGCCAGCCCATAAAAGTGGGAGGTCGTGCGTTCGAGTCCGGCGTGTTGGGATCTGGCGGAGTTCACGAACAACGCGCAAAACCGGGCGTCATCTTCCCCGCACTTCACATCTTGTTGGTCCAATTTCCTGGAGCATCCACGAAAGGATGGCAGAGGAAAAGAAGTACTGCACCCGCATATTTCCCGATCATGGATGACATAAGTACGCTTGGTTGACTAGTTCTTAATCTTCCCCCCCCCCTCTCAAATCTGCAGGCTGGACCTGGGTGCCGCCACCACACCAGCCCCACAAACAGTCACCATAAGCGAGAAGCCCAAACCAGGTGCGTGCCAATGCGTTCAAGAGGACGGGGGCAGTGGATTATTAATTGATTTATTTTTAATCATGCAGAGGACAGCAAGATCCTGAAGCATCTCCTTGCTGGCGGTCTAGCAGGAGCCGTGTCGCGCACTTGCGTTTCTCCCCTCGAGCGTGTCAAAATCTTGTTCCAGGTACCGCGAGATTCCTCCGATGCTTCCGGCCAGCGCTGTGGCCTCCCACACCCACACAGCTGTTGGCGCAACATGACTGGGCGGGGTGCACCTCGCTCACCGGATGCTTGTCCGTCATTGCAGCTTCAACGACCCGGACAAGTCAAGTACCGGGGCGTGTGGCACGCTCTAGTGACGATATTCAAGGAGGAGGGGCTCTACGGCTACCTCAGAGGCAACGGCACGAACATCATCAGGATATTCCCTTACTCAGCTGTACAGTTTGCCGCCTATGAACAGTTTAAGAAGGTGCGTCGCTCATTCTTCCGTTTCGCGTCTGCTCTCCCTGATCGTAAGTTCATCGTCGGTTCCTCTGTTGTTGCTGCAGCTGTTGAAGGTGAAGAAGGATTCGGGACCACTTCGATTTTTGAGTGCGGGCGCAGGCGCGGGCATTACATCAGTAGTCGCCACCTATCCACTGGACCTCATCCGCACTCGGCTCAGCTCTGGTGCTGCCGCCGACAAACAGTACAAAGGTATGCGCGAGATACCCATCTCCATCCGTCTTTCGACGAGCTGATGCAGTGACTCCTTCCCCCAATGCAGGCATATGGCAGGCCTTTATCAATATTGTGAGGACAGAGGGTCCTCTGGCCACCTACAAAGGAGTCGTTGCGACGGTCCTCGTACGTACTAATCTGCTCAGTCCGCCACCACTTGCTTGTCTTTGCCAGTGATCAACCGCTGACCACTCCACTCAACCTCTCGACCGTCACCTATAGGGTATCGCGCCATATGTTGGACTTAATTTTGCCACCTATGAGATCTTCAAGCGATTCTGCAGCAAGCAGTTTCCCAACGTACAGCCATCCGCCATCCACCTTACATGCGGTGCCATCGCCGGCGCAGTCTCACAAACAGGTACGCAGCAAGCGCCTCCTTTTAATTTCCTGTTCTCTCCATTGGAGTTCGTGACCGGACCGAGTGCATTGTTGCTGAGTGGCTGTGTGCTTACGTGTCGTGTGCGTGCCGTGTCGTGTCGGCTACAGTCACGTATCCTCTCGACGTCTTGCGACGCCGAATGCAGATGCAAGGATTCGACGGTCACCCAGCCTACACATCAACGTGGGATTGCACGAGAAGTATGCTCTTCCTCCCTTCAAGGCTAGCCTTCACCTTCATCTCACCTTTGTAACTCTTTGCCTCCGTTCCTTTTTCCATCGATCGTCAGGTATGTGGAAGCTCGAGGGCGTGAACGGATTCTACAGAGGCATGATCCCCAACTACCTCAAGGTGGTCCCGTCGATCAGTATCACCTTCCTTGTGTATGAATGGATGAAGACCGTCTTGGATGGCTGAGGCAACTTCAATGCAACACTCCATCGCACAACCACACCTGCCACTACCACCATCAACTCGCGCGCAAACAAACCGGGAATTTTGGTGCTGCGGCGATAACGAAGAGACGAACGAAAGATCCCCTTTTGGGTGCCTTTTTGGTCTCGGCGAGTGACCGGTCGGCTGCAAGGCAGATTTGATCCCCCCCCCCACGTCTGTACGCTTTCCACACCTGGTGCAAGAGAGGCGGCCAGCTCACCCCAATTCAAATTAGAATTGCGAAACTGAACAAAATTCGCAATAGGCAACAAATTTTGACGCGATTTCGAAAATCGCAGGCGATCATGGCTAGCAGACACCCATGGAAGGCCGGGGGCGATGGCGTTGAGTACCAATACGAGCGCGTCTCCATCAACATCCCCAACACTGACTCGCGGCGGGCACCGTGGGAGGTAGATATCCTCAACCCCTTAGTTCGTGTTCTTTATTTAGGATTAAATGGCCATGTTCAATCTTTACAGGATGAGTCCATAGAGCCTGCACTGGCGCCCAAGGCGTTTGACTCGGACCGGTTCGACAATAGACTCGACGGGATACCGGTGGAGTACGCCGGGAGCGTGTGGACCCGAGGGTGGTACGAAGCGCGGCAGTGGGTAGTGGACAAGTACTACGACAAGAACTTCAAGTTCATGCTCATCCTGCTTCTTCTCGTCATCGCCTTTGGCACAGCCAACCGCGTCATCTACAAGATCCAGCTGTACCGCCGCCCACCTCTTCTCGTGACCTGGGCTTCGGTGCGCGTGCGTGCGTGCGCTTGGTGCTGACGCCAATCGTGCTTGGTGTGTGATTCAGGGGCACGCCGTCGAGCCCGCAGATGAACAACTACACCATTTTCATTTCGTGGGTGCTCACTACGGCCTATTGCTTCCTCTACTTTGGCATCTTCTCGGTGCGGAGATACGGCCTCTTCATCATCGATGACGATCAGGTCGGCTACGTCTTCTCGTGGAGAGGATTGAAGCTCGTCATCATGGGTCTCATGGTACTCTAGCTCTACCACGTGCAGCTTCACGCGCGCTTCGCCCGAGCTCACTCAAACGTCACACCTCAATAGGACGCGACGGGCTTCGTGTTCGGTATCTTCGCTGCTCGTCAGATCAACGGCTTCCTGCTGACCCTCTTGCCTCAGGTAACGTCACACACACACACACACACACACACACACAC
>CACVKS010001719.1:0-11884 GCA_902749335.1 Acanthamoeba triangularis
GACCGTCGCAGCGGCCCCCGCCGATGGCCTCGCGCCCTTCCGCACGTCGTCGTTCGACGAGGAGGACTTTATCGACCACGAGCTGCAGATCCTCAAACAGATCATCAACCAAGGTGCGTCAAGTCGTGTCGTATCGTGTCGTCATGCGTGTGCGGTCGCATGAGTGTCGTGTCGTGTGTAGTGTCATGTCGTGCCGTGCGGCTGATCCGGTTGGGGTTCAACCGACAGATATCTTCTACGAGCTCAGCACGGAGGAGAAGCAGATGATGTGGAAGCACCGGGACGCCTGCATCCGCGAGCACCCGCGGTCGCTGGCCAAGCTCTTGCTCTCCATCGACTGGCTCGACCGCTCCGCCGTGGCTCAGCTCTACGAGTACGCCCGCCGCCACATAAACCGCGCACGACACACGCGCGCCGTTTTCTCACTCGTTTGTTTGATTTTTGGTTGGTTCGCACACAAAGCCTGCTCGACGATTGGACCGAACTGGGACCCATGGACGCGCTCGAGCTGCTCGACGCCCGCTTCCCCGACGAGCAGGTGCGCGCCTTCGCCTGCCGGTGCCTCCAGAACCTGTCCGACGAGGAGCTGGCCGTCTACGTGCCGCAGCTCGTCCAGGCCCTCAAATACGACACCTACCACCACTCGGCCCTCTCCCAGTTCCTCCTCTCCCGAGGTAACCCCCCTCGCGTCACCGCGTGTGCGGTCGTGTGCGTGCGGTAATGTGTGTGGGTGTGTGCGGTTGTGGAGATTGACACGTTTGGCGGTGGATGAACGCAGGGCTGCGTTCTCGGTTGATCGTGGGCCAGCGCCTGTTCTGGGAGGTGAAGGTGGCGAGCCAGATCGAGCGCAACGTCAAGCCGAAGTGGGATCCCACCGTGGCCTCGTCGCCCGCCAGCAGCGGAGCCTCTGACGAGCGCGAAGTGCGGGGCAGCGGCGGCGAGGCCATGGCCCTGCGCTACGGACTCCTCGCCGAGGCCTACCTTCACGGTACGCGGTCGTGCCGTGTGTGTGAGAGTGTGGCCGTGTTGTGTGCGGTGGCTCACCGTCCGGTGAACGTTCCCGTAGGTATTGGCGCGCAGCACAGAGAAGAGATCATGAAGCAGGTGTTCGTGATGGAGGAGCTGCTGGCCCTGTCGCATGCACTCAAGAAGATCCCCAAGAACAAGCGCGACGCCTTCCTCAAGTACAAGCTCGCCCAGTTCCCCTTCCCCAAGGACGGCATCACCCTGCCCCTCGAGCCTCGGTATCTTTCACCTTCTTCCCCCCCACACATTCCTCACTACATTCCTCACATYGCTCYCATTCCTTGTGCAGAATGCARGYGAAGGGCTTCGTTGTGGACAAGTGCAAGGCGCTCGATTCCTTCACCGTACGCCTTGCCCGCCGGTGGTGGTCTCCTGGCCACCAGTCGTGTGAGGAATTCGTCGTGTTGACGCCTTTGCCGGTGGTGCAACCATCACTGGTTGATGTGCAGGTTCCGTTGCGGCTGGTGTTCGACAACAAGGAGGACGTGGGCGATCCGATCACGGTCATCTACAAGGCCGGCGACGACCTGCGYCAGGACGCCCTCACCCTCCAACTCATCCGCGTCATGGACACYGTAYGCCCTCTCTGCCCTGCCCCCTGRCGRCYTCTCGCATKGGKTGGRTGTCAAGCRGCTYAYCGCTCTTGGCCTGCAGCTGTGGAAGGACGAAGGGTTGGACCTGCGGCTCACYACCTATGGTGTCATGGCAACCGGCGAGAAGGTACAGGCTTGGTCTTTGATTTTTCTTTTCCTTTCCTTTCTTTATGCGACTCACACGCACCACCACCAGGAGGGCATCATCGAAGCTGTCCTCAATTCGACCACCGTTGCCGAGATCGCCAAGGAGGCCGGAGGCGCCACGGCCGTGTTCAACCCGCAGACCATCTCCAATTGGCTCAAACAACAGAACCCCGACGGTACGCAAGCGAGACGGYTGRCGGGYYACGCGAAGCACTCTATTCGCATAGAGCGCATTCCTCACATGTTTCSSTGCGTGTGGCGACTCTGYAGACACCAAGTACGCCATGGCCGTMGAGAAYTTYATCTACTCGTGCGCMGGCTACTGCGTAGCATGCTACATTCTCGGCATCGGCGATCGGTACGCACTCGATCGATCGCGTGAACGCATCACACAGGCGCTCACTCATCTGCCCTTCCCCCGCCAATCAACAGACACAACGACAACATCATGGTGACCAAGACGGGCCACATGTTCCACATCGACTTTGCCCACTTTCTAGGAAACGTGCTCAGGTTTGGCCCGATCGTGCGGGACAAGGCGCCCTTCGTGTTGACTCCCGGTACAGTGCGAGCTTTCTCCAGTTTCTCTGTGTTAAGTTGAAATTGAAAGGCAGAACTGACGCTTTTCTCATGGAACAGAGATGGTGTACATTATGGGCGGTCGAGAGAGCCAACAGTTCCAACGCTTCATCCGACTATGCTGTCGCGCCTACAATGTGGTCCGCAGCCATGCCAACGTCTTCACCAATCTCTTCGCCATGGTGCGCCTCCACTGCACGGCCCACGCGCCCACCACCGCACACGCACACTTGTGCTAACCACACGACACGCATCGTGTGTGTCCACACAAACCAACAGATGATATCGTGCGGCATCCCGCAGCTGTCGTCAAAGAACGACATGAACTACCTGATGAAGGCGCTGGCCCCGGAGATGACCGAGGAGGAGGCCGCCAAGACCTTCACGGGTCTCATCTACAAGAGCCTCGACACCAAGACCACTCAACTCAATTTTGCCGTACACATCCTGGCCCACCGCGACTAGTCTCCCCGCCAACTCCTCACCTTCATCGTCTCTTCGTCGCCACCACCAGCAAGTGTATCACCTACAAAAAAAAGAACTCCATTTTTCGCGACCTTCATCAATCTTGACCTAGGAACTCACGCCTCTAACGTAGAGGGCGGCCCGAGAGTGCTTGGTTTCGGCCGGGCTTCGCTGGGCTTTCGACCAGTATTGGGTCGGAGTGGTTCGTTGCTTTGTTCCTTCTTGACGCGGTGGAGGTGAAGAAAACCAAGAGGAAGTGAACACCGGGGCGGTCAGCCTGAGGTCGCGGGTACACCCCCAAAGCGCGAAAAACGAGAGAAATCAGTTGCGAATCAGAACGCGAACATTAGTTTGGACCAATCAGAGAATTTATGTCGACCACCAGGAGTACAGGTATTTAACCGCAAGGCACTGCAGCTAACGACTTCATCAAACCAACCATCATCTGTCCACAAGAGCGACTGATCACATCGATAAGAATCGGCAAGCCACACACAACACACTGAACGAACCTCTTCGCTCCGCGCACATCACATCATGAAGTTGAACATCAGCACTGTTCTCCTGAGCCTCATTGCCCTGGTCGCCCTGCTCCAGGCGGCGATGGCGGCGGACATCATCCTCACCAACGGCCTGCTCACCTCCACCCTCACGCCCGCCGGCGGCAAGATCACCATCTCTGAGTCCAACGGCAACGTCACCAAGACCTTCGTCCTCCAGACCAAGCTCATGACCGAGATGGCCAAGAGCAGTACTTGCCTCCCTCCCTACTCCACGCTTCTTTTGGTGTTGCCACTGAGCCAACGGCAGTTACTGACATTTCCAATTGTTGGCCAACAGCCGCCGTGACCAGCGTGTCGAGCTTCATCCGTGAGACCTTCCTCGCCACCGACCCCATCGATGAGACCTTCCAGGGCGTCAAGGCCTCCACCGCCACCCTCTTCATGGACATCCCCATGGACGGCGCCTCCGCCAACGCCACCTCGTACGACCATCTTAAAATACCCCAACCTTATCTCGTTGCTGCTGACCTGGTGAACTCTCAATTACAGGGTGCTGAGCTTGTCGATCAAGATCTCGGTCTTCCAGGAGGAGGGCTACGTGAAGCTGGGCAGCAGGAAGTTCGCTGTGGACACTGGCAAGCTGGCCATCACCTACACCATCCTGGACTGGCCCTTCGAGAGCTACGACAACACCCTCCACGTCCGCACCAGCATTGAGACCCCCAGCGCCGGCGGCTCGATGAGCGGCAGCGAGCTCTTCCTCTTCAACGGCGCCTCGTGGACCTTCGCTCCCACCGCTGCCATCCCCGCTCCCTATGACTCTGTACGCTTCCCTCCCCTAGGTCATTCTTTCTTCGTTCTTTGGCTGACCTCATATCTCCGTCATACAGTCGCCTGTCATCGTCAAGTCGTCCAACACCGACTCGGGCGTCGATACCACCATGCAGTTCTACGCTACCAGCTCGATCACCTACGACACCCTGTGGAGCGTGGAGACCGCCACCTCGGGCGCCACCCGCCTCACCTCCTTCCTCGCCACCTTCTTCTAGAATCCCCGTCTTCTCTTCTCTTCTACTACTTGCCTCGGTGGAGGGAGCTATCGCCCTTCTGCCGACTCTACGCCCTCTCCTCTCTCTCCTCTTTCACTCTCTTACTCTGCAACCCTTGTTTTAGATGTAACCATTCCATAAATTCCTGCCATAAGCTTGCCCTCTCCTTTTTATCTATCTTTGTTGGCAAAGCAAAAGCCAGAGATGGAGCACGAGGAAGAAACAAAAGGGGTGCGGGTGGTGCTGGTGGACAAGCCACCAGGGATGACCCCGCTTGCGGCCATTGAGCAGCTGCGGCGAGAGCGACCGCAAGAGTTCTCAGCAGACCTGAAGATGGGCTATGCCGGCCGGTTGGACCCGCTGGCTCGTGGCCTCCTCGTCTGCTTGGCCGGCCCCCACGGAGCCCCCCTCAGCCTTCAGAAGGAGATCGAGGGAGAATCAAAGATCTACGAATTTCAGGTGATTTACAAATTTTATTATCATCATCCATTATTATTTGTGAAGTTGATTTTAAATATTTAATAATAAATCGCATGGTTGGCGTAGGTGCTGTTTGGGGTGGAGACGGACACCTACGATGTGATGGGCCTTGTGCAGCCCCGGCGGTGCCGAGCGACTACGACGGCAGCACAGAGCAGTAGCAGCGGCGCTGGTGGCGGGGAGCGAAACGGTGAGTGCGAGAGCGAAGCCAAGCGGAAGCGGCGAGAAATAGATGAGGTCGATGAGAATTGCGACAAGAAAGAGGAACAGGCGGAGGAGGAGACTGCGGGTGACGATGAGCACGCCAAGAAGAAGCGACGTCGTGCGACGCCGGATGATGGCGCCCTTGAAGCGGAAGACGAAGCAGAGGAGGGTCCGGGACCCCGACCAAGAGAGGTTAACGAAGAGGCGGTGAGAGCCGTCATGCCCTTCTTCGTTGGCAAACGAAGCCAGGTCCACTATCTCTTCTTATTGACTTCTTTCTTGGCTGCTGACGTTAAATGTGGTTGTGTATGGAATGCACGTGAGTGGGCGGTATAGGCCTACCCGCCCTTCTCATCAGCGCGTGTCAAGGGCAAGCCGCTCTTTCACTGGGCCAGGCAGGTACGCACGCAGCGATGTGAGTAGCCAGTGTTGTAGTAAACTTGCTATTGCTATTTGATGGTGATCACTCGCACAGGGTCCGGAGAAGATGCGCGAGATCCTCCCGTTGATCCCGCGCGTGGAAGTGGAGATCCGGACGCTCGAGCTTCTTTCTACCCACTCGCTCAGTCGAGACCAACTTCGGTACGCGCTCACCGACCGTCTGCGGCCTCCTGCGGAGAAAAGCAAGTGCGCGAGAGACTCACACGGCAATGGTGCGCAATGTGATGGTGCATGGTAGAAAAGAGATCTGGACGAAGATTGGGCGAGTGAAGGGCGACTTCCGCCAGCCTCAGATCCTCCAGAGCTGGGACGATCACTACTTCCAGCCGCCTGCAGGGTACAGCCCACTCTCAGACGCAGCCATCTTGATATTTGACGCGGCTGAGTGAARCATTACCGCACAAGGAACCAATTGGCCGTCACGATCTACCATATGCGTGCCGAAGTCACTTCCGGCACTTACATCCGGTACGAACCTCCAAGGTCTATCCACCACAATACGTACAATGAGGCCTTACGCAACTGCTCCTTGTCAATCTTCGAATAGAACCCTGGCGCACGAGATGGGGCAGCGGCTGGGCGTGGGCGCTGTGGCCTTTGATATCCACCGGACCAGCGTAGGCCACCATTCCATCGACCAGGCCATCCGCCTTTCTTCCTGAATTATTTATTTGTTTTTATTTTTAAAAATGCCAAAAAGAAAAGAAAGAGAAATGCTGGGTGGCCGCAAACAAGACGTTCGCGCCAACCCGAAGTTTGCAGTAGAGATTCAAGATGAGTGGAGGAGATGAGAACGTTCAGCTGCAGCAGGCCAAGATCGAATTTTATTACAGCTCGGCCACGTGCCAGCTCAAGGTGAAGAAGGACCAGCAGTCGCTTCGATTTCTGCTCGAGTCCAAAAATGTGACGTTCGACGACTTCGATGTGTGCCTCGACCAAATGCGCAAGGCCGAGATGCAGGCCAAGAGCGGCAAGGCCTCCTTGCCGCAACTCTTTGTCGACGACCGCTTCGTTGGGGTACCATGTCCCTCTACCGCCCGTTGTTCGTTTTAATCATCCCCACTTATTCGATGCGCTCCAGGGGTACGACGAAGTCCAGTACATGGAAGAGCTGGGGACACTGGACCAGGTCTTGTTTAAAGAGGTTGATGGCGTGTAAAGGAGAGGAGAGATAAGAAAACTTGGATGTTGTGGTTTGTAGGGCGAGGAAGAGCGTGGTTCACGTACATATCACACGGCAGGCTGGGAGAGGGCTGTGGCCAGGGCAAAGCGCATGAGCCCCACGCACAGAGTGCCGAAAGGCCGCCTTGGGAGGCGCTGTGGCCACAGGTACGGCCACGACGCAGCGGTGCGGTCGGCCTCGCGAGCGCCTCGCAACGCCACCGTAGTTGTTGTGCTCTTGGCCTCCTGCGCGAGGGCAAGCTCGTCCAGTACCGACACCGACGCCGCACCGACGCTGGTGGTGCCTCGCCCTCTCCTGAACCTGGACGGCCATGGGTCGCGGCACGAGATGAGTCATGCGTGAAGCCCCAGTGTGGTCCCATACAGTACCACACGCACCAGAGGACGGCGGGCGTGACGAGACCCCCGAGCGTGTGGCTCGCGGCCTCGTAGAAGTAGTAGAGGCGACATCCGGTGATGAGCACCGGCAACCCGATCACCAGCCTGCTCGCCAGTTGTGTTGCATGCGTGTCGTGTCGTGTCGTGCGGTGCTCAGTCGGGTGTGGCGGAAAGAGGTGGGGCGGAGGGGGAAAGCTACCGCTCAAACTGCTCGCGCTTGCCCGAGTCGGTCTCGGCGGTGTAGGACGCGTGGCGCTTCTCGACGATGCGTCCACCGACGCCCGTCCGCCAGAGGAAGTCCAGCAGCGGCGACGCCGCCACGATCCGCTCGAGCGAGCCCTCGAGCACGTCGCACACCACCTGCTGACACCCGCACCGCCTCTCGCAGGTCGCATTCCGCGCGTGGAGACTGCGCGCCGTCTCCAGGTACAGCGTGCTCGCGATGTTCAGACCACGGTACCCATCATCCACCCAAGCTTATCGGGGTGTGCGGTGTCGTGTCGTGTGCGGCATTAGCATCACTGTTGGCCGAAGCTCTCGAACGTGGGGAGGTGTACCGGTAATGATTTCGTAGGTGTGCGGGGTAATGTATTCGCCGATGCAGTAGGCCACGATGGGCACCTCCTGCACGTTGAGCCTGCGGCCACCCGCGCCTGGCTCGCCCGCCCGCCTCCTCCGCCCCAGCACCACGAGACCAGGGTAGGCCCGTCCGCTGTGTCGCGCGCGATGGTGCGTTGCGCGGCGGGCAGTCCATAATGAGTGAGACTCGCGGCGGCGACACCTACGACACACCTGTGACGATGAGGGGAGTTACGCACTCATCGCCGGAGAGCAGGGACAGGAACTGGTGGAGCGTCTCCTCGCCGGGCCGTCCGCCTCTGTCGCGCCACACCCGGTCCTCATTCCGGAAGATCCACCTGGCTCCGGCCGCATCAATCAGCCTTTTAGCAAACTATATGTAGTTGAGGGTAGCTGTGCGTGTGGTGTACCGCATGAGTTGCTCTTGGGAGGTTCGGTCCAGGTCAGCGATCTGCACCATCTCGGACTGTTGACTAAGCTGAGACCTGGCGAGGAACAAAAGTGAGGAACGCTTAACTCCGTCGTGTCGAGTGTGGAGTGTGGGGTGTCGTGCTGTGCCGTGTCGAGTGTCGCACGTACCGCATGGCCTCGAGTGTGCGAGCGATGGCTCCTGCGCCCGAAAGCGGGTAGGTGCGCCGCACGTTCTCCAAGTGGGCCTTGAGCTCGAAGAACTGGACTCGATTCTCGCGCAGGAGCGCCGACGGGTCCACCCGGTAGACCGCCCTGATCTCATCGTCGATCACCTGCCGCACCCCCGCCCACACCGCCCCAGCCACCCGTCGACGGATCGGTCGGTCGGAGCTAAAATGGCTCGTGGTCGAGTGGAGGGCAGTTGAACGAACCTCGGCCACATGTCCGATTATCTTCTCCTTCTCGGCCTCGGTGATCAGCTTGGCCTTGGCGCCCTTGCCCTTCTTCCCTGCGCGAGATGGTGGTAAGCCAGCGCCAAACCGCATGCACGACACACGCTTGGCTGTGAGGTACGTTTTAGGGCGCGGGCGTTCCAGAGGTTGAGGTCGAAACCGAGGCTCAGGATGGAGCGCTTACGCTCGAGCGTCTCCAGGAACGTGCTCACGTACAGGCCCACGTGCCTACCGAATATGTTGGCGTCCACGCCCGCCACCTGCAGCTCTAGGTCGGTCCGAAGACCCTTCTCGGCCCCACACTCGCGTTACAAATCGCACACGCACCACCGCACACGAGAGCGATGCGAACGAGGAAAGGCACCTGCATGGCGTTGGTGACGATGGTGCCCACCAGGTCCTTCTGCGATTCCCTCGTCGGCCGGTGCCCCTCGTTCTTGGCTTTCAGCTCGCTGCTACTCCGCAACAGGGTCGAGTTCGACCCGTCGTCCTGGCCCCTGCAGTGTGCGGTTGTGCGTGTGCGTTAGTCGAGTGAAGTCAAGCTGGGGAGGAAGGGCGACTCGAGAACGAACGTAGCGAGCGGGATTTCAAAGAGGTGAACGTTGTCGGTCGTGAGAAGGAGGTCGCCGACCTTGATCTTGTCCGGCTTGCTGTCGTAGTAGCTCTCGACCCCCGAATCGACAAAGAAATTGTCCCTGCAGCCACACAGCGGCGTGTCAGATATCACACGACACACACACGACACACACACGACACACACACGACACACACGACACACACGACACACACGACACACACGACACACACGACAGGCGGGCACGATCACGGCCGGCACGAGATGGCTTTCCACAAGCCGCCGGAGGAAGGTGGCCCACACCAGCGACGTGTCTTCGCCGTGGTTGCTCGCATAAGACTTGTACAGGTAGAGCTGACGGCACACAACACGACACGCACATAACCACCGCTTAGTATGAACACGTGTCTTGGGTGGATCGACGGTGGGAGGGAGTACCCCCTGGTCAGCGTAGAGCACCTCCACGCTCTCGATTTCAGGGCCCCACGTCCTCGTTGGTTCATCGGCTTTTGTTTTGCCCTTTGCGTCTGCCCCTACGAGACCCGCGCGCCCGTGTGCGGCGAATGCGCGTGAGCGAGTTCTGCGCGGTGCGTGGTGCAGTGCGACGCAAACCTGGGTCCTGCGAGGTGGTGGGATCTTCGGTGGCTTGGTGCAGGGAGAGCATGGCCACATTGGCCTTGAGCGCGTTCTCGATCGGCTTCTCGGCATGGACTCCGTTCGGCGCGTAGCAGCCCGTGATCTGGCCCCCGCACGTAGACAGCGTCGACAAGTAGCTCGTGTGCAGGCGCACCAGGAACCGCTTCCGCCCGTCCTCGTCTCCCCTGTCCTTGCCTCCTATCACGTAATTCAACTTTTCAATTCCACACGCACCACCGCACACGCACACGCACACACGCACACACGCACGTACGTTGAGCTTTCTTGCCGGCCTTCCGGGGGTCTTCTTTGCTCTGCCTCTCGCGAGCCCACTCCTTCTCCAGTGCCTCCTCGCGGCCGAGTAGGGCGTGCTTACGGGCCGCGAACCCCGCCTTTTCCTCGGGCGAGAGTGCCGGGGGGCCATCGCCCGCAGCTGTCGCAGGTGCGGCCGTCACGCGTCGGTGCATGTGTTGGATCGCCAGCGCGCGCCTGCCCTTCAATTCCTCCAGCGGCAGTCCCTCCACAAACACTTGATCTGTACCGAGGCACGCGACACACACGACACACACGACAAACGCGTGCGTTAAGGAAAGGTGTTTGGGGGGTGAGGTGTAGACTACGAACGGACCGATGGGCACTGGGGTGTCGTTGATGGTGATCTCGGCGATGTGAAGATCGCGCAGGATGCCCACGTACTCGCGGTAGCAGTCCAGAAGCCGCGCGGTGTAGGCCTGGTCGAGGCGCAGGCGCCWGGCGGCGGCCTCCTGCGTCTCGACCTCGATGGCGATGTCGGCGTTCCAGTCCCACAGGTCCTCCGAGTAGCCGGCCTCGAYCAGTCGCCGCCGCTCCTCCGCGTTGGCCTCCATCCCCCACACGTACCGCTCCAGTCGCTGCCGTCGCTGCTCAAATCTGCTGGCTAMCCRCATRCACTGTGAACGYGCGTATTCTGTGTGTGGTGTGCACGCGCGCGTGGTGTGTGTCGTGTGTCGTGTGTCGTGTGTCGTGTGTCGTGTGTCGTGTGTCGTGTGTCGTGTGTCGTGTGTCGTGTGTCGTGTGTCGTGTGTCGTGTGTGGTCGGCCACGATCCGCTCTTCGTCGGTCGGTGGAGCCAGCAGCTCGTTCAGGCATTCGATCGCTTTGTCGGCCACGTGGCCGTACTTGGGCCGCTGGGCCCGGATCGTCTCCACGCGCGTCGAGAGCGACGTGAGCGTGCCCATGACCGACTGCTGCGCCGCCACCTCCTCGGGGAACTTGGAGCGAAACACCGCAAAGACCCGCTCGATGTCGCCGCCGTAGTAGTCCCCCTTGTCTGGGCCTGGGCCTGCGCCGCTCGCGGCCTGCACGGGCGCCCGTCGGCTGCGGGCAAAGTCGGCCAGCTCGTGGGCGTAGAGGATCTTGAAGAGGGAGACCCGCGACAGCTCGTCGGCGACGCCCTTGAGCCAGCGCCCTGCAGCAGGGCCGCGGCCCGCGCGGGCGCCGTGCAGGATGTGGGACACCAGCACGGTGGCGCCCTCGCGTACGAGGCGGTCCTCCTCAATGCGCGCGAGCCGCTCGGCCTCGCGCTGTTGGCGACGCGCCTGCTCCCGCTGTTCCTGCACCTCGGCATTGCCGTCCGGGCCCTGGAGCTGCTGCGGCTCGTTCTGGGCGTCGCCCGCAGGCCCCGGCGGCGCATTGTCTTCAACCGTGGCCGGAGGTGGCGCTTCCTGAGAAGTCGTTGGGCGCAACGATCGCGAATATCGGTCGGGTGATGAGCAGGCCATGTCCGAGGTCGACAAGGGGCGTGCATACCTTGATGAGCTGCATGGCCAGCTTGGTGATCTGCAGTAGTTCACCGAACTCGTGGAGCTGCGCCGGTTCCGCCTCCGCTTCGCCGTGCGTTTGGGGTCGGGTCGTTCCTGACTGCTGCTGGGCTTCCAGATAGTGCCGCACGAGCGCCATCTCATCTTCGGTTTCGCTGGTGCTGGTGCTGTCGAATGTCAGCGGCTGTGTCAGGCCAGGGGACCTCTCGTGAGCGGGCGGGTCGCCGTGAGCCAGGAGGAGGGCGCGCAGGGGCACGAATATGTCGTCCAGCAGTGCCGGCTGACACACGAGACACAGAGTCTTGACGTCGTCCCTGCTGCCTGCGTTATCATATCAGCGCCGCCACAATCCAACACACACACACACACACACACACACACACACAC
>CACVKS010001725.1:0-10299 GCA_902749335.1 Acanthamoeba triangularis
GTGTGCCATGTGTGTCGTGTCGTGTCGTTGGTCGTGTCGTGTCGTGCCGCGGTTGCTGATGCGCACACGCACGCCGTGCAGACTGTGGCGACAGGCGCGCGAGGAGCGAGGGCGCGGGCGCGATCCGGTGTTGGAGGCGGGCGGCGGGCAGGCGAGCAGCAGCGGACTGCCGGCGGGCGGCATGGGCGGCGGCTGCGTGGGCCGCAGCTGGCGCGGCGACTTCCAGCCGGGCCTCATTCTTCCCAATGGCCGCGGCCCGGCGTCCGTCGTGCCCGCCAACCAGTTCTCCGTCTTCATCGAGCCCGACGGCGGTACTGCCCGCGTCGGCCGTGTGTCGTGTGACGTTGTCGTGTGTGTCGTGTGTGTCACGACTCACCGCCTCTTGCTCTCAATTTCTTGTTCGGCGCCAGAGGACAGCGAGGCCATGGTGCTCAACCCGGGCATGCCTCCGACTGACCGGTACGCGAGTGTGCGATTGGCCCGCGCGTATGTCGTGTGTGCCGTGTGGTGGTGAATGAGCTGATGTGGACCATTGGGGAGAAGGCTGGGTGCGTGGGACTGGTCGTTTGTGGGCGAGGAGAGCTACTACAGCGCGCTCTTCCCTCGCGCGTGGACCGTCTACGACGAACCCGAGCCGCGGCTGCGCCTCACCTCTCGCCAGATCTCGCCCGTACGCTTTCCTGTGCGTGTCGCGTGTGGCTGGAGCCAACCGATGTCTGTGTGTAGGTCATCGGGAACAATTACAAAGAGAGCAGCTTGCCGGCGTGCGTCTTCGTGTGGACGCTCGAGAACCTGGACCCGGAGGACGAGATCACCGCGTCGCTCATGTTCACCTGGCAGAACGGCACCGGCGCCGCCTCCGACGCACTGGGCGGCCACGCCAACACCCCCTTCACCCGACCGCACCCCGAACGTACGACCTTTATTTTTATTTTATTTGAGTTTTAATGGATATAAAAATGATATTCAACCTATATATATATATATATTGAGTATATATAAATTGCTGACATATACGTCACAGGGGATGACGCCATATCGGGTGTGGTGATGGACCACAAGCAGTGGCGGGTGGACGAGCGCGGGGCGAAGACGCACGCCACGAGCGAGCCGCTGTCGTTCGCCATCGCCGCGTCGTCGCCCGACAGCGACGCGCACATCACCGTGCGCTCGTGCTGGACCACCAACTCGGACGGGGCCGAGGTGTGGAAGGTTCGGCCAACYCTGGGTTKGGYCCTGGGC
The DNA here is from genome assembly GCA_902749335.1 of Acanthamoeba triangularis. NCBI lineage: Eukaryota > Discosea > Longamoebia > Acanthamoebidae > Acanthamoeba > Acanthamoeba triangularis. The sequence goes on from CACVKS010001725.1 coordinate 1,243, forward strand.
CTTGCAGGACTTCAAGCGGAGCGGCGCGCTGGAGGAGAACTGGGACGCCCTGGGCAAGGCCTCGCAGGARGGCCAGACGCTCGGCGCCGCCATCGCCGTCCGSGTGACGATCCCGCCCGGCGAACACAGACAGGTGCGCCCAGCACCACACACACACACCGCACACACGGCATTAACACACACGACACACACAGGTGGAGTTTGCGCTGGCGTGGGACCATCCTGTGGTCGAGTTCGGGGCGGGTAGACGCTACACGCGCCGCTACACCCGCTTCTACTCGCAGCACGGAGACAGCGCGGCACAACTGGCCTGCGACGCCCTCGTGCAGTACCCGCGGTGGGAGCGCCTCATCGAACAGTGGCAGGCCCCGATCCTCGACGACAGACGCCTGCCGGGCTGGTACTCACCCTCACATTCCAAACATTCCTTCTTGCATTGTGCCTCATGTTATATGTTTTATGTTTCTATTTTAAATAGGTACAAGGTAACGTCAATGCAACGTAGCTTGTGCCCGAGCGGACTCCAACGCCACTGCTCACAGGCTACACTTGCGGCACGACACGCAATGTCGTGCAGAGCGCGCTGTTCAACGAGCTGTACTGCCTGGTCAGCGGCGGCACGGTGTGGTTGCAGGATGAGCTTTCCTCGAAGAAAGAGAGCCTCGAGACCGATGGCCAGGAGGACGAGCCGCAACACGACGTTGGCCGCTGGGCGTGCCTGGAGAGCCAAGAGGTACGCGGTGCCGCCCAGCCGCCGGGGTCGCTGTGGTTCGGTGGGCCGGGCTGCGGGACTGTGGGCTCTCTACTGACGCACTGGTGGGGTGAACCCGACAGCATCGGCTCTACAACACCACTGATGCCCTCTTCTACGCCTCGTTCGCGCTCATCGCCAACTGGCCGCAGCTGCAGCTCGCCCTACAGCGAGAGGTCGCCGCGTACGTGTCTATCCCGCTCCCCACGTCGTGCGGACGACGCGTGGACATCAGCTCACTTTCTTACTTGTCTCTTTTGCTCTCTCTTTCTTTCTTTCTTTTCGGGAATAAAGGGCAACGCTGCGCGAGGACAGCCGAATGGTGGACGTGTTGGCCACCGGCAGGCAGGCGCCCAACAAGGTGCGTCGCCCATCCCGTCGCGCAGCATATCTACCTTCTTCCGCTTACGCGAGGCCTGCGCCATGCGTGTCGTGTGTCGTGTCGTGTGCGTGCTGAACAGGTGCGAGGAGCGGTGCCGTACGATATGGGCACCCCGGCCGACGACCCCTGGGTGGCGCTCAACGCCTACAACATCCACGACACCGCCTCCTGGAAGGGTAAACCCTGGCCTTCGCCCTTCGCACCCCCCAAATCGGCTCCGCTGCTCACCGAAGCCGCGCGGGCCGGTTCAGATCTGAACAGCAAGTTCGTGCTCGGGGTCTACCGCGACTTTGTGGCGACGCACGACAAGCGCTTCCTCGCCGACGTGTGGCCCGCCGTCGACGCCGCCCTCCGTCATCTCCAGCAATTTGACAAGTGAGCCCACCCAACGACACGACACGACACCACACACGACACCACACACGACACCACACACGACCAATGACACGACACATTTGCGTTTGGGAGCGCAGGAACAAGGACGGAATGATTGAGAACGAGGGCCTGCCCGACCAAACCTACCACAGCTGGACGTACTTATCGCCACCGGAGTCGATTGCTCTCTCTCTCTCTCTCTCTCTCGCTCGCTTTCTCTTAACTTCAACGGTGGCGGGCCTTGGCTGCAGTGCGACGGGAGTGAGTGCCTACAGCGGTGGTCTGTGGGTGGCGGCCTTGAGCGCGGCGTGCGCCATGGTCCAGGCGCTGCAGCCGGCCGACGAATCGGTCTCGCGGCACTACCGCGACCTGCACCACTCCGCGGCCCGCGTCTACAACGAGTCCCTGTGGAACCCCAGCGTACGCTTCACCACTCACCCACCATCGACATTTATAATTTATGTTTTACGTTTTACTTTTACAACATTTACTTCTATTTACATTTTTTGATTTACATATTAACTTTTACATTTACAGGGCTATTTCAACTATGACACGTCGACGAGCACACATCACGACAGCATCCAGGCCGATCAGCTGTGCGGGCAGTGGTACGCCCGAGCGTGCGGTCTGCCCTCCATTGCGCCGGACAAGCGGATCGTCACCGCGCTCAAGACCGTCTTTGCCAACAACGTCAAGAAGGTACACACGCTCACATGACCACTCTCTCTCTCTCTCTCTCTCTTTCTCAACGAGCCAACGTCTCAACCACACGGCACGTCACGGCACGACACAGTTCAACGAAGGTAAGCGAGGGGCGGTCAACGGCGTGCGACCAGACGGCAGAGTCGACTATGCGTGTCTGCACTCCTCCGAGGTACGGCGCCCCTTTCGCCATCGCGGTGCCAACGAGAGGTTGGCTCTGAATTGCGGCGATGACCGCGCAGGCGTGGCCCGGCACGACCTTCGCGCTGGCGGCGTGTATGATGGGCGAAGGCCTGGTCGACCAGGCCTTCACTACGGCTGCCGGCGTCTGTGGGTCCATCTACGAAGACCTGGGCTACTGGTTCCGCACGCCCGAGGTTCGCACCACACCGCGCACACCACACAACACACGTGTCTCGTAAGGCGCTCACGCAGTGGTTGGCAGGCGTGGGACGGGAGCGGCAACTATCGAGCCCTGGGGCACATGCGACCGCTCGCTATCTGGGCCGTGCAGTGGGCCTGGGCCCAACGCAACTCTTCTGCTTCCAGTTCTGCGTGACCAGTCGCGACCCGCTCCATAAAATCGGACCAATAGCGTCCTTGGCCCGACAAATGAAACTTACGCGAACACAAACACAAGCGTAACTAAAAGACGAAGAAGAAGAAGATGGACCGCTTCGTGGTGGTGCTCCTCGTTGCAGTGGTGGTTGCGGTGGTGGCTGGACAGACGACCATCAACATCGCCTCGTCGTGCAATGGGAACTGCGCGCAGTCGTTCGGCCCGATGAACAACAGCACCTGCCCCAAGCTCCAGGCCAAGCTCATCACGAACCCCTTCAACTGCATGAACGCGAGCTGCAGCATGTCGCTGAGCCTCTCGGCCGACTCGCAGAACCTCAACTTTTCCATCTACAAGGACAGCAACCTCTGCAACGCGCAGTGCGGCGACGTGTTCGTGCCGTTCGACATCGTGAACGAACTCAAGACCAGCACCTGCTGCGGATTCGCTCCGGACCACATCAAAGCGAGGACCGCAGTCGACTACCTCTGCAGCGAGCTCTACGACAAGGCCTGGTAAATAATAATACTACAAATACATTTATATGAAAAAAAAAACAGTTTTCATTTGAATTTTTTATGTTGGGCAGTTTCGATCGAAGTGGGCGAGGCACTTGTCGCGCACTACAACCGCTTTTTCTCCCGGGAGCTGCTGTGCCGGGACTGATCGGCCAATTTTATTATATCCAACCGGTCGAAGTGGATGCTGGGGGCCCACATGGCACGGCTGCTTGCCGCTTCGCCTCGCCTGGAGATGGTCAAGGTACGTGGTACATCCCCCCCCTCCGGTCACCTCACTCCAACCCTCGACCATGCCACAGCTGAGTCGCCAGAATGGTTCAAGAGCTTGCTTGGCGCGCACCCCAACACTCCCAATCTGAGCTCAACGTGGTAACGAGTCGTTACCCTGAGAAACCAATAAGGAAGGATAATGGCATGCGTCTTTTGTGGACAGTCGGCAAAATTTAGCAATGCTACGGCTCCACGCGTGCCATCCACACTCCTTCACTCTTTCCTGCACCCCTGCACACCGCCCAACATGCATGCACGATCAAGGACGCAGGTAGCCGCGCTCTCGGTCGATGGATCGCTCTTTGATGTCTGCGCCGTCAAGTGTGTCCCCGCCCTCGTTGACCTCCTCAGGTCTGCCGAGTCCGGCGACGGCAATGGCTACAGCGGATCATTGAGCAAGCCACCCCCGGCCCTCACCAAGTACCACTGCGCTCTGGCCTTTCCTCCTCTCTTGACCCCCATGATTGATCGTGACTCATCAAAACAACTTCAGGCTTCCGCCCTGTGTACAGGGCAGGCTGGCCCGGGCCATGCAGCGCTGGCAGCTGGTGGACGACCGCTCACTGCCCCTGCTCGTCCACCTGGCTGCTGGGTGTGGCGAACCCATTGTCGACCTCAATTTTGAGTACTTTGCTTCCTCTCCGCCGGCAACACGCAGGCCTTGCGGTGAGTGGCTCGAGTTAATTATTTAAATTGGCCTATCCACGCAACAGCGAGGCTTCGCATCTGTCTGCAGCAGCACAGGCCCAGGCAGCTCCGCACTGGCGCAACGTGCGAAGTATCACCGTCGTGTACGCCAGCCCACTCCCGCTTTCTCACACTGGTAGGCTCTGGGCTCACGCTCCCTCTGTGGGGTGAGGCATTCAGTGGTGGCAATGACAAGTTCCTGGCTCTGCTGGCCCAAAGCCCAGCAGCGGCCACCATTGAGCGGATGGACCTCCAGAGTTGCTGGGATATGACCCTAACCGGTCTCAGCCCTCTCTCCGCCTTCCCCAAACTTCGGTACAGCCTATTCCTTGACGTCGATCACGTTTCTTGGTGGTTTTGCTGATCCATCCATGCCCATGGGTACTGCATCAACACCAGAGTGGTGGTCGCGCCTCACCGGCTGGGGATTGAGAACGTTCGCCGCTGCTGTCCGCAGTGTCAAGTGGTCAAAGTGGCGGAAGAACTCGGGGCTTCTCTGACGATCGACCAGGAAGTGCCGCTGGTCGACGGAAGCCTGCTCCCCCCAGCCTGGCTGGGCCTGGACAAGCTGGAGCTGATATTTTGTCGCGTGTCACTGCCACTCTTGCGCTCGCTGGCCGACATTCCGGCGCTGACCCGGCTCACGCTGATGAACGTGACCCTGGCCCGAGATGGCGCTGAGGCCGCATCGACGACAGGTCAACCAGAGAACGAGAGCATCGATGGCATGGACGTGTCGACAGACCAGCCAGAAGGGGTGCAACTGGACCTCGACGACCTCGAAGGCTACAGCATCGACGTCCTTCAAGCGTACTGCGAAGAGGAACAGCTCTCGGTCGACGGTGAACTCAAGGAGGACTACATCCGGGCCATTCTGAGCTACAACGAGAGTGAAGAGGAACAAGAGTACACCGACTACGACGACAGTGATGAAGATTACTACGATGACGACATTCCAGTCGAGTACGGCGAGCCGAGCGGCCTGGTCGCCGAGTTCTGCCACGCGCTGTCGTCGCTCGTCCAGCTCAAGCAGCTCACCCTCCGCGACGTTCAAGTCAGGGATTGGTCCGACGAACCCACACTTTGCCGGATCGAGCTGCCCAATCTGGAGGTGTTCAACTGTGAGGTCCGTGGCACCCTCGAGTTCACCACTGGTCGATGCCCCCGCCTGCGCAAGTGCAGCCTCAAATTTGCCCTGAGCAATCTGTCCAGAGTCTACGCCGCCCTACGCGCCCACTCGCCGCTGCTCGAGGTGCTCACGCTTAGAATCCAAGACCGGCAGGGACCGATCGAACGCACCGTCGACTCCGCGCCTCTCGAGGCCAAGCAGTCCCGGCTTGGCTTTCTCGCCGGCTTCCCTCTCCTGCGCTGCCTGTTCATGGAGGTTGAGCTGCCCAACTGCCAAGCCTACAGAGCCGAGAGCGAGTACGGACCAGACGCAGGGTCGGGCGCGGACGAGCCAGTGGTGGAGAAGCTCAACCCGCACCTGCTGCCCTTCTGCCTGCCCGACCTCCACTTCGTTGGGACGCTGACGCAGCTCACGCTGAACAACGCTCGCGAGCTCGACAACGCAGCGCTGACGCTGATCTTCGACCACTGCCAGCGGCTCAGGGCACTCGACCTCACCCACTGCCCTCGGCTCACGCGCCTCACAGGCTGCAGCCGCTCGCTCATCTCGCTGCAATTGGGCATTATCGACCTGCGCGGGGGGCCAGAGGGGCTGGAGGAGCTGGACGTCGAGGCAGTGGCGCCCAACCTCGAGTATCTCGGCATGCTTCGAGGCCGCGCAGAGCGTATCAAGATCGGCCCGACCAGCCGCCTGGTCGATCTGGTGCTGGAGGACTGCCTGGTGCACGACATCACCGTCGCCGGAGCACGCTCGCTAGTCATGATCGAGGTGCGCCCAGCCGCACGCGAGTTCCTGCGACTGAAGCTGGTGGACTGTCCGGCGCTAGATCGGCTGGAGGTCGCCATCGACCCCTGGACACTTCTCATGGTGGGCGACGAGTGCCATTGCCCGGCACTGAAAACCCTGGCCCTGCGCTCCACAGGGACGAAGTGGATGTCGGAGGACCACATGGCACGGCTGCTTGACGCTTCGCCTCTCCTGGAGACGGTCGAGGTACGTGGTGTGACATTCCCCCCCCCCCCTTCCAACTAACTGCGTTGGACACCTTCTCACTCTTGAACCGTGGTGCGGGATGTGCAGTATGCCGCTGGCCAGCCGCCAGAGTGGTTCAAGAGCATGCTTGCCTCGCACCCCAACACTCCCAAGTTGAGCATACAGCATTGGTAGTGAGTGGGGCACGTCATGAACATGCTCGTTTATTCCTCAATCGTCGTACCCCTTTTTTTGGTCTGCCCCTTCTTGTTGCTCAGGGCAATAAGAGAAAAAGAGGAAAATGTCTGAGAAAAGAAATTGCGATCTGGGCCGGTACACTCGTGGGGCGGACCTGCAACCACCACCTCGCGCCCACTTCTCGAAACACCAAGCTACCTTCTCTTCTTCTCCCTTTCCGTATCTTCGAGCCATCAGAAGAAGAGGCGAGCCGAGGACTCGATTCCGCGACTCGAGGGTGAGGAGGGCCTCGTGCGGCATTCTGCCTTTCTGAATCTCCCGCATCGTGAGATCTTGGGGCCCCATCTCTTCCCCGGCAACCCTTCCAGGCCGCCCCATCTTCAACGAGTAGAGCGAAACAGCCCACTTTCCATTTGACTTCTTCTACACCTTCGAGATGGAAACGCGTTCTGAACAGCGACGACGGGAGCTATCTGAGAGACGACAACGGGCCACCAAACTCATCAGCCGCAAATGGGAGGAGGGCGCGACCTCGCCCCGAGGCGAATCGGTTCGTTTTCTTTTGCCTTCTCCCTTCCTCATCCATCCACCACCTTCTTTCATCTCCTCCTTTTCCGTTCATTATGCTTCTACTTCTTATTTTGTCATCTCTCGTTGCTGTTGTGGTCTATTTGTATCGTGTGCGGTGTGCGGTGTGTGCGATGGGCGCAGGAACAAGACCAAAGCGGTAGCTTGTCGCCACCTACATCGCCGCCGCCGAGCGGTGGAGGCGGCAGGACCAGCGCTCTCTCCCTCTCCGCGCCCGCGGTCGATGTGAGCGACGACGAGCGGCAGCGCGAGGAGCGGCTGGCCCGGCGCGAGGAGCGAAGGCGGCAGCGCGAGGAGGAGGAGCGCGAGCACCTCAACCGGCTCGAGGAGCGACGCAGGCGGCGCGAGGAGCTCAAGGCCCAGCTCGGCACCTCGCCCTCGGGCTCGCGTCGCTCCATCTCCGTATCGGACCCCGTCCCAACTTCCTCTTCTTCTTCATCATCATCATCATCATCTTCATCTTCGTCGTCGTCGTCATCATCGTCGTCCAAGTTAACGTCGTCGTCATTCTCATCGTTGCCGACCGCCGACTCGCTGTGCACCTCGCCGCCGAAGGCGTTGCCGCAGTCGTCCACGCCCCAGGCAAGCCCGACGGACGGCGCCGACCCAGCGCCGCAGGTCTCGCCGCGCCGCAGCCAGTCGATGCGCCAGAGCGGCGATGGCGGCGGCCAGCAGCGCACGTCGCCGCGCAACTCGCCGCGTCGTACGGCCGCGGGCAGCATGATCGCGCTGGGCAGCGGCGACAGGGCGACGACGTCGCCTGGCGAAAGCCCACGCGAGGGCGAGACCAAGGAGGAGCGGGACAAGCTGCGCGGGGCGCTGCTCGAGCTCGAAGAGCTGCAGAAGGCCAACGAGAAGGACCTCATGAAGCGCGAGAGCTTCCTCGACCTCCAGTCGCTCGTTACCAACATGTCCGGCAACGGCCCCAGCGCGTCGCCCGTGGCCTCACTCCTCAACAGCGCTGCGGGCTCGTCCACGCCGCTGGCCGCCATCAGCAGCCTCGCCACCCTGCAGAGTAACGCAGCGGCCGCCGCCGCCACCAACGGCGGCGGCAGCAACAACGCGCAGCAGCCCCGGAAGGAGGTGCTGTCGCCGCGGGAGAGCGCCCGGGCGGCGAAGCAGGCGAAGAAGGACGTCGCCAAGCACTCGAAGGAGCTCGAGGCCGCGGCCGCGAACGGCGGGAAGAAGAAGGGATCGACCCTGCTGGGCAAGCTCAAGCTGCCCTCGCCCACCATGAACCGCAAGAAGACCCGACCAGAGAGTACGTGGACCCCGCTGAGCGCCCCACCATCACACATCCAATCGTGTGTCGTGCGCTGCATGTGACTGTGTGCGCACACGCGCGCGTGTGTGGTCGTGCAACCGCTCACTTTTTTCTTCGTGTGCAGCGACCGTAGACCCGATTCCTGCGTTCTCCTCCCCAACAACGCCACAAAAGAGTACTCTTCTGGCACAAGCTTTATTTATTATGTTTTTACTTTATTCATTTATTCATTTATTTACTTTTTTCTGTTATCTGCACCAGGCAAGGAGGACAAGAAGAAGGCGCAGCTGCGCAACTACACGATTGCCGGCGGGAGGGGCGTGCAGCACGAGCTCCCGCTCGGCGTGTCGTGGAAGGACCTCAAGGCCATCCTCGCCAGCAGCAACGCGCCCACCACCGAGCGCATGGTCAAGTCCCTGCCCCTGCCCCGAGAGTACGAGAGCACCACTCTCTCTCTCTCTCTCTTCGTTTTCATTTTTCTTCCCTTTGTTTCTCTTTCTCTCTTTCTCTTTCTCTATTGCCCCATGATGTCTGCCGGCCTAAAGTTTGTCTTGTCTGTCCCTCGCAGCACCCGCTTGACGAGAGAGGAGCTGTTCGGCAGCCGCAGCGTGCCCAACCTTCAGGTGCTGCGGAAGCACTTGTTCGAAGAAGGTACG
>CACVKS010001726.1:0-12092 GCA_902749335.1 Acanthamoeba triangularis
CATCATGCATGTCTTGTGCCGCCAGCTGCGCTCACGCCGTTGGCGCCGCCCGAGCCACCTCTCGTCTCGCTTCGTTCGCCACCGCCCCTGCTGCCACCCCGCCCGTTGACGCCCTCGCCGCCCAAGCCCAAGAAGCCACCACGCAAGCCGGTCGACCGGACGTCCCTCCACCGCTTCTCGCCCAACAAGAGCTTCGTGGACCAGTTCCCCTCTGCCCACACCCTTCCCTTCGACTAGTCCCGCACGTACGAGATCGTAGAAGTAATAAATAGAAGAACACCACCACCACCCACTTCACGCGCCCACTCACCGCCGTGGTGGCGGCTTCCTCTTGAAGGCCTTGCGTTGCAGCTCGTCGTGCATCTTCGCGCGTAGCGCCCGCTTCTCGGCTTGGTGGCGCTCAAACGCGCTTGTCTTGCCTCCTCCTTCTCTGCGCATTCGCGCCGCCTTGGGCGGTGGTGTCGGCTCGAGCTTGTGCTGTTGTGGCTGTGGTTGAGCGGCGTGCTGCTGGCGTTGGTCCTGGTGTTGCGACGCCATCGAGTCTTCTCGTTCTCGTTCTTCTTCTTCCCCTGTTGCCTGCGCTGTTGCCTTGCTCTCGCAGTCAACCTCCTCGCCCGCCATCGTGTCCTTCTCTTCTTCCTCAACGCACTCATGCGGGCAAGGGAGACCAAGAAGGGCATGGTCTCCTTGGTCGTGGTCTCCTTCTTGGTCGTGGTCTCCTTCTCCTTCTTTTTTGGTGTCGCCGGGGGTCTCATTCACAACCTGCCGTATCCATTCGCAAGCATCAACGCAGCGCTGACTCGACGCGGCTAGGCCATAAAAATCTCGAGATATATAGACATGGACAGAGATAGATGCAGTACGTATGTTGACCATGGATGTGGTATATATATATGGAGTATATGGAATATATGGAATATATGGAAATAGATACACGTAAAAGACGCATGGCTAGAGGAGCAGCTCGTCGTCCACGTTGTTCAACTGCTGGTGGGCAGGGAGTACCATCTCAGGCTCGGGTTCGGCCTCCTCCTCCTCCTCCTCGGCTGGTCGTCGTGGTATGGCGTGGGTTTCGATCACGATCGGCAAAACTGTGGGCACCACACACACGTGAGAAGAAGAACGCACAGCGCAAGGCGCGGCCAATAGAATGGAAAGCGTACCGGGGTTGATGAAGCGGAGGCAATCCTCGTCTTTGCAGTTGTTCTGTTGCATGAAGTAGTCCTCGAGCAGGCGGGTCAGTGCGGCCATGTCGACCACCCACGCCGCACCACCATCGGAGCCGGCGCCATCACCGGAGCCCTGCGGCTGCCTCTGCGGCTGCTGCGGGGACTGCTCGGGGCGCGCCCGCATCACGAGCACGCCGTCGGGTCGTCGCGCCAGCTCGCGCTTGAGCAGCATCGCGTCGCTCAAGTTGATCATGGCCGAGGGCAGCGGGACGTCCATGTCCGTAGCCGTCATCTCCAGCGCCTGCTCGTCTGGCACCGTGTTGTACACCAGCATGCCTGGCGCACCACAAACGACACACAACGCGACGCGACACGCGTGAATGTCGATCGGCACGACGTAAAGAAGAAGAAGAAGAAGAAGAAGAAGAAGAAGAAGAAGAAGAAGAAGAAGAAGAAGAAGAAGAAGAAGAAGAAGAAGAAGAAGAAGAAGAAACGAAGAACGAAAGGGAGACGCACCGGCGACGTTGAACTGGTGCAGCTCTTTGGCCTTGTCGACAAAATTGCATCCGCCGCGAGGAACAAGCACCACCCGCGCGAGCGAGTCGCCCTCGTCGATGTGGAAGCCTGGCATGTGTGCGTGTGTCGTGTGTGTCGTGTGTGTCGTGTGTGTCGTGTGTGTCGTGTGTGTCGTGTGTGTCGTGTGTGTCGTGTGGGGAGTACGGGCGAGTAGTAGTTAACTAACGCACCTTGGCCTGGGCAGAGCTCGTGGGGCACGTAGATGAGTTCAAACGTGTGGCCGATGAACGAAGAGAAGAAGGGACCGAAGAGGGCCTGCACGGCGGCCACTTCCACAGGCTCAGTAGTTGTGCCATCAGCCGCGCCGTCATGGCTGGTGGCGTCAGCGGCGGCGTCGGGTTGGTCGTCGTCGTCGTCGTCGTCGCCAGCGCTGTCGTCGTCCAGCCATTGGCTGTAGTCCGACGCGACCTCGTCATCGCCTCCGGTCTCGACGTTGCTGACCACACTTAAAATCACGTTCCCTTGGTACCGCTGCATTCTGTTCAGCCGAGCGCGAGCGTGTGAGAGACGCGTGACCACGCGTGCGGCGTGTTGTGTGTCGTACGTGTGTCGTTGGTCGTGTCGTGTCGTGTCGTGTCGTGTCGTGTCGTGTCGTGTCGTGTCGTGTCGTGTCGTGTCGTGTCGTGTCGAGACAATTGGAAGGAAGGAGCTCTACCCCGATGCAGCGAAGACGTTCACGAAAGTGCCCCATAGCGCGACCGTATAGACGTCGTCGACGGTGAACTGCGGCTGCGGAATAGGCCTTCGGTTCGCCGACGACTTCGGGCCGCCGTTGCCGCCGCTATTGTCCTTGTTGTTCTGCTGCGTCACTGCCTGTATGAGCTTCAGCGCAAAGTCGGCGTCGGTGCCCGCGCTCTCGACTTGCGACAGTTGCGCCTCGGCTTCGGCTTCAGCCTCGGCCGCTTGGTGGTACTCGGCGAACATGGCGCTCAGCACGGCCTTGGGGTTGGCCTGGTGACGCCCGCCCACGAAGCCGGCTTCGCTCGCTCCCCGGACGTTGTTCGGGCACGTGGCGCTGACGGCCTCGACCGCGGCGGCGGGGCTCGGGGCACCCGTCGGGTGTCGGCCGCTCGCGGGCGGGCCGCGAGCCGAGGGCTTGTGGAGGCGGGACCACGAGGGCGACGAGCTGAAGACCGGCAAGATGTGGGCCTCGGTCGAGAAGACAAAGTTGGAGGCGCGGATGAATTCGTTCTCCTCGTCGAACAGCAGGAAGAGGTACTTGCAGGTCTCCGATAGGAAGTAGGAGTCCATGCGATCCTCCAACCGGCCCGTCTCCACGTCTATGGTAAAACAGAACATGTCACCGACACGACACGACACGACACGACACGACACGACACGACACGACACGACACGACACGAGAGACAATTGAAAAACAATGTAAACAACATTGTACGTTTCAATTGATTTGTTTTGTTTTGTTGGACGCAACGGACCTTGCTTGATGTTGAAGCTTTCGGGCAGCGAACCGTAGCGCTTCCACAGGGAATAGAAGGTAGAGTGCATTTCTACCGCATCAGAGACATCGCCGTTGAGAACCTGGTTCAGAAGCCAAAACAGAATCGGTGTGATGAGTCATCACGTAACCACCACAATCACGGATGCTCGCTCTGCGATGGAAATCATATGAATCGAACCTGCACGCCGGGGAAGAAGGCCTGGAGACTGTCCACTCCGCTGCCGGTGACCGAGCCTGACGACCCTATGGTCAATACTGTCCCCAAGTCTGTGAGTAATTAGAGGAGAAGACTTACCAGTGGCCATGTGCACGTCGAGATACCAGTCGCCCTGCTTCATGTACCTCTTGATGGCATCATACGACTGAAATCATGACGTCATCAGGTCAGACCACCGACCGACGTACATAACACCACACACACCACACACACCACACACACACCACACACCTCACACACCACACTGCACCTTGTTGTACATGTGCAAGTAGGATGGTTCGCCGAAGAGGATGTAAGACTTGAGCAGGTACTCGTAGAATGAGTCGCTGCCCGCCCCGATTCCGGCATGGCCTGCAAGCCACCGGCCCTGCATGGCGCCAGACCCACAGCACCAACAAACGAACATACGAAGAAAAAAATGGAAAAAGTCAGACTCCTTGGTGGTTACCCACTCGCCCACTCCCTGCAGGGACGGGCCAGCGTACGCTGTGTACGTCAATGAGCCCTCCTACTAGGTTCGTGCGCTGTTCTCTTCGCTGCCAGAGCGCATGCATTGCGTTGGCAGCCACGGCCTGGACGACACATCGCTGTCAGGCTGGCGCCGCGCAGGAAGCCACATTCACACGCCGCACAGCACTCAGCCCACAGGCTCGCGCACCTCGTACTGTGGGTCGCCGGTCAAGCGCGAGAGGGTTCCAAACTCGAGAAGCAGCGTCCCTGCTCCGGCCAGACAGGTCGACGTCGGCTCTCCGCGCGGCACGCCGTGCCTTGATCATGTGCGAACACACATCAGCGTTTGTTGCTCGGCCCACACGCAGCCCTGGGTGCGCGGAGAGGCGATGGAGAGAGAGAGAGAGGACGAACCGCAAATTGACCCGCGCATAGGGAATGCCGGTGTTGGTCTTGAAGGCGGGCAGCAAGCGGTCGGCCAGGTCCACGGCGAGGCTCAGCAGCGGCTTCTCACCATCTGGGTCCATTAAATTGTAAAGCGCGAGTGAGCATTTCCCTTTGCCCACCACACAAGCGGAAAGCTTCTGTCTCCGGAGGCACCGGCGGTATGATGACGAGTACGTTTGTAGCCGCTGCAGTCACCGCCAGAGGGAAAGAGTGGAAAGGAGGCGAGGTGAAGCTGTGTACAGTTGTCGCCGGATAGATAACGCTCAGCCAGCAGATGCGCCGACAGCAGGCCTCCAAGCTGTGTGTAAAAGGTCAGCTCTATAGACTGCTCAGAGTGGAGGGTACGTGCAAGAAGGGACTGCTCCGACGAGCGAGGCGCGTACAGCTCGGATCGTCGTTTCAAAGACGTTCACCGTGACGTCTCGATCAAAATCGACGGTCGAAACCACGAGACCCACTGCCCGCTCAAACTCGGTCAGGTCTCCCATCACCTGATGGATCAGGCGGAGAGAGAGAGTGAGTGAGTGAGTGAGCACATGCAGAGGCCACGGCTACCACTGGTGACCCATGGCGAGCAATGGTGGTCTACGCACCGCCAAGCTGTCCAGGGCGTCCACCAGTGTCAGGGAATAGCTGCAGTGGGAGAGCGGTTAGCGTGGAACCACAACAACACTCAAGGAACCGGTGGACGAGCGAGCATCCGCTTGTGACTGGCGGAGGACACGCACTTGCCGAAGCCGTCGTCGAGAGTGCCTCGATGCTCGACGTGGCCGTTAGGAAAGCGCCAGCGCCCCTTGCACGACTGGGGCATGAGCTCGTCGGCTGGGAAGGCGTGATCGAGGTAGCCTTCGTACGCGTGATAAAACATGAACCGTGCTTCCTCCCTGTTAGGGAGCGCAGTGAGTTGAAGGTGGTGCGTTGAAACTGTGGCGGCAGTCGTGGTACTGAGGGGCAAAGCGAACTCCTCGGGGGAGTACGTACCGAAGCGCGATGCGCTTGGTGCGCGTCATGGGCAGTGCATGTGTAAAGAGAGGCCCAATGAGGAGTATAATCAAAATGCACATGAGCGCGATTTTCGAACAGCCTCCTCCATTAAAATTAAATCTTTGGCCCTCGGCAGCAATTTGATAGAGCATTAGAACTGCGGCCGAGCCCTCCAGCCAAATGGATACACGCGCGAGATGGGGGCACCAAAGATGTTTGGTCCACAAGAGAAACTAGACAGAAATCATTTTCCATCATAATTTTACTTTGCGAAAAGCGGATGAAAACTGAAATTCTAAATATTTCTTTGAAACTTTTGGCAGAGCCCACAAAAGGTTTCCAGAAAAGGCGCAGAATCATCTTCACCTCACAAGGTGCCCACGTCCACACACCGACGTCGTGTTTTCGGCCTTTATTCTTCCGTGAGGGGATATGCTCAAGCGAAGCTACGCCCAGCTTTCCACCAGTTCGTCTTCGCACCCGTCACTACCCACACAACTGCCACGACGGGCACCAACCCGTACAGCTCCACTTCTCCCTCTTTTGCCTACAACCGCGGATCGCCTTCTTCTCTTCCCCCGAAGATGAAAACTCTTCAGATTTCCAACACCACTCTCAATCGCTCATCGTCCTCGTCTCTTCTGCGAACGAGCAGCTCGGGGGTGGATGTAGCCAAGAAGATGAAGAAGTACGAATCGGCCGAGGAGGTGCAGGCCAGCAGCACCGCGACCGCCGACGTAGAGGAGGCCTCCGTCACGATCAACGAGGCGCAACAACTTGAGGGGCTCATCTCCAAGAAGGAAGAGCTTCTCTCTGACGAGGAGGAGTGCGCGCCGGGTGCCACCAAGAGCAAGCCGACACAGCAGGCCAAGATCGATTCGAAGAAGAAGAACAAGATCGAGGTGGCTGTGAAGAAGGTGGAGGAGGCCACGCCGGTGCCCAAGGAGCTGGCCAAGGAAACCGAGGACGAGAGAGAGTGCTATCGCCACGCCATCGTCGACGTGCCGGCTCTCGTGGAGCTGCTGACCCTCATCGGCCGCTGCCCGGTGTGCAAGTCGAGCCTGCGCACCGACAAGATCGCCACCGACCAGGCGACGGCCGTCGTCAACGTGTCGCTCAAGTGCTCTCGCCTTCGCTGCCAGTTCACCAAGCACTGGTGCAGCAGCCCGACGGCGGGCATCAGCACCACGGAGGCCGCGAAGAAGTGAGCGCGGCGCTTGCCAGGAGAATTGGATTCGACTTCGGTTTCATCGTCGACATGGATAGAGAGATGCTCCGTAAACAGCAGCCCTTCCACGCCCTCCCTTGCCAGGAGGCCTTGATGACATTCGATTCGACGGCCGATCGATCGATCTGCACCACCAACCGTACACCCGTCGATCCGTTCTTCCCCTGCGCCAACTGCCACCCCGCCGCTGCGGCCCGATCCGCGTTCGCGTGCTTACCGCAAACACCATCCGCCCTGAGCAACCATGTACTCTACCCTTGATAAAACAGATCCTTCCCTTCCTTTCCTCGCCGTTTGTCTTTGCGCGCCAAAACGAAAAAGTGAAAAGAAAAAGGGCCAAGAATATTGGTGGAAAAAAGATCAGAGTACAAACAGAGATGGAGGCTGCAAGAGGGGGAGCGGCGCACGAGAAGGTGGCTGCGTTGGTGAAAGAGAGAGCGCCGGCGTGTAGCATGGTGGTGTTTGCGACGCAGGTGGGCAGTCGGAGCTACAACCTCCAGCGCGAAGATGGCGGCAGCGACGTGGACTTTGCTGGCATCTACGCCGCGCCCCCCTCCGCCTTCTGGGGTCTTGCCCGGCCGCCCGCCAACCTCGCCAGCGGCGGGGGTGCCAAAAGCGAAGCCGTTGTAGACGTGCAGGTCAACGAGGTGGCCACCTTTGCCAACCTCCTACTCACGGGCAACCCTGCCGCTGTCGAGGTCTGTACTCTTCCCCTCTTTCTACCTATTGTACTGAAGGCCAGAAACAGTTGATGTGGGCAGAGCCAGAGAGGCAAGGCAGCTGGTGGGCAGATGGTGGTGAGGGTTCCTCCAGCGCCAAAGAGGCACCGCTGGGAACATGGGGCTCTCTTCGACAGCACCGCGACCAGTTCCTCTCCCGGCAGTTCATCAAGCAGTGCCTCGCCTTTGCGCAGGGTCAGATCAAGCAGGCAGAAACCAAGCCCGAGACCAACGGCAAGAAGGTACGCCTCATCTGTTCAGGAGACCAATGAGCCGCGGCCTCGAGAGAGCGTGGGAAGGAGTAATCGTCTTCCCTAAATACGCTGCAGGTCTACAACGCGCTCCGTCTGCTCCGGGTGGCGCACGGCGTGCTAGACGGCCGATCGCTGCGGCTGTGGTGGGAGGGCGAGGAGCGTGAGGCGCTGATGGCCGTTCGGCGCGGGGACGTACCGCTCGTGGAGGCCTTGGCTGCGGCCAAGGACGCCGCCCGGCGTCTCGATGCGCGCAAGCCGTGGACGGCCCTGCCCGACAAGGCGGACGCCGTCTGGCTCGACGCCTGGCTCCTGGCACTTAGGCAACAACACGCGCAGTCACGCAGCGGCACTACGTGAAGCGGGCCATTTCATCTGCCGGTTACCATCACCACCTGAAAAGTGCCGTGTCATCCCAAACGGTTGCTAACTCCGTAGTGGCGGAAAGGCACGGGTGCTGTCGGCTTCCGAACGGCGTTGACTAATTTCTATCCCGAACACCAATAGCGCACGTTTTCTTAACAAGTTACGCCAATGGGATCGTGCCACTAGTTTTCGGCTCGGGCGCTCACCGGAGAGACAGGCCACTGCATCAACACGTAAACGAACGACGAGGAGCAATAAAGGCAAACTTCCCGCACTGGACAACTTCGCTCCAGAACCCACAAGACCATTACCCTAACACCCCCGGCCATGCAAGACGACACGATGGCCCAACTGCTACTCCACCTTGGATCTTCAAGTTCGCCAGCACCAGAATATGAGAAGGCACCAAGGCAGTCATCCACTTCTAAGCTCGCCATCTCCTTCCTCGTCGATTCTCCAGCTGCTGCGGAAGACAGTTCCAGCGCTAAGCGGAAGCGCCACACCGACGTCCTCTGCGACTCCCGCGTCAAGCTCGAGCCGTATGTCGAGCGCCCGCAACTGCCTCGGCCGGCCAAGCRAGCGCGACCACAGAGCAGAGACAGCGCCTGGTCTGACGCCGCTGCCTCGGGTTCTTACGCTCGTTCGATTATTCCTCCACCCGTGGCCCTTCCCACTTTCCTCCCGCCCTCCCCGACGCCGTTCCCACCAGCACCCGCTCCTCACCATCCGGCGATGTATCAAGCCTCCGCGCTCTTTCCGCCGACGCCCTACTTTGTGATGACCAATCCTCAGCTCCTCTCCTCGATCCACCAGCAGCTCCTCCTCGCACAGACCGCTCAGGCCTACCTTCTTCATCAAGCCAGCCAGCACCACCATCAACAGCAACAACAGCCGCAACGACCATTGCCACTTTACCCGCAGACCGCTCCAGTCTACCTGGGACCGTCGACGCCCCCGGGCCTTTCCTCGGCCTCTTCTCCACCTTCTTCGCCCGCTCTGAGCTCTTCGCCATCGTCGCCCCTCAACGCAACATCGACCCCGTCTCGTACATCTAACGAGAGCCCAAGTCCTGGCTGCCCATTGGATGACCGTAACTTCCCGCCCAACCCTCCGGTCGGCGACAACAACTCCCACGACAACAACATCGACGTCCAACAGCACACCCAACAGTTGCTCAAGCAATGGCACCGACAGCGCCAGGTGCAGAAGATGCTCTACCTCCAACAGAAGAAGCACAAGAAGCAGCAGCAGCAGCGACCCGACGTCCTGGCGCCGGTGCAGGCCACGACCACTACGTCGACAACGATCCCGCCCGTGCCCACGTTCACTTCTGCGGCCGTCGGCCAGCCGTCGTCGCTGTCCGCCGAGACCCTGATGGCCCTCATCGATGAGCTCATCCGGCGCCACGTCGGCACGGACGCGCCGCGACCATGCGCCGACTCGCCTAAAGACAAGGAACAGAAGGAGCAACCAGCCGGCAGCAAGCGACGCCATCGCGTGCCGCCCGAGCACCTGCAGGTGTTGGAGGAGGTCTTTGCGGCCGAGCCCTTCCCGCACGCCGAGGCCAAGAACGAGCTGGCTCTTCGGCTGGGCATGACCAAGCGCAGCATCACGATATGGTTCCAAAACAAGAGGGCCAGGCTCAAGCGGAACGACGAAGAGATGTCTCCCTCCTCCTCTTCCTCATCACGGTCCAGGGCCAGCACGACCAGCAAGTCGGACACTGGCATCGTGTTCCATCAGCTGACTGTCGATACCTCCGGCCAACTCGCTATCATTCCCGAGTTCCCTCTCCAGGTGTAAGAAGTCAGCATGGAGACAATATAGTGGGATGTCATCAGCGCAAAGCGGCACCGCAAAGTCTGAAGTTTGTCTTTCTCTTCATTTGGGCTTTTATTATTTATTATTTATTATTTTTTTCAAAAAAAGATGAAGGCCATCAGATGGGGATCAGCTGCTGCACGATTAAGCTTCACCACACAATCACCACGCACTCACAGCCTTCGATCGCTGGCAACGTCGACAGGTGCTCCTGAATTGAGCAACGTAATGCATTACGTTGATTAATATTAATCAATCTTAATGCTGCTATTCTTTCGGTCCAGCCAGAGCGAAGAGGGAGGAGCTAGTGCGGTGGGGAACCCAGCAGTTAGCAGCTTCGCGCACCGACCTACACACCGGCGAAGGCGAGGTACTTTGACTCTCCGTGCGCCCTGCTGGTCCATCATGCCAACCCTGCTTGTTCCTGCGCCAGGGCCGAAACGTAGCACGGCTCGAGAGCGAAATGTTCTTTTCTCACGCGCTCTCTACCACCGCCCCGGACACCGTCGAGTCGCTGTTCAGAAGGTACCATCGTACCCTCGCACGCTCACGCACGCTGTGCGCATGTGTTTCATTGATTGATTGGTTGGCATTGCGCCCACTCTCTCAGTTGCGTGGCACGACGACTGCGTGGTGAGCCCACCGCCTACATTCTCGGGCAGCGACAGTTCTGGGGGTTCGACTTCACGGTCTCGCCGGCCACACTCATCCCTCGGCCCGACACCGAAACGGTACGGCGCTCACTCCCCCGATGCGAACGCACATGCACGTGACGTTGATGCCACGAGTCGTTCGATTACTTACTAGGAGGCTTCTTGGGGCGAGATCAGATGATAGACACGGCTCTCTCCCTGTACACGACTGCCGACCGACCGCCACAACGCATTCTTGACCTGGGCACAGGATCCGGTTGCATTCTGCTGTCACTGCTCTCCGAGTTCAAGGAGGCGCGCGGGGTGGGCGTAGACCGAAGCCCGCAAGCTCTGCAGGTGGCCCGCATCAACGCTCATCGTATGAAGCTCACCGAACGAAGCACATTCATCGAAAG
Organism: Acanthamoeba triangularis; assembly: GCA_902749335.1. Classification (NCBI taxonomy): domain Eukaryota; phylum Discosea; order Longamoebia; family Acanthamoebidae; genus Acanthamoeba; species Acanthamoeba triangularis. Next base: position 10,737 of record CACVKS010001726.1, read on the forward strand.
GTATCCGACCTCCGCTCTTCTTTTGTCATTTGCTTCGCAGCGGAAGGCTCGTCATGGGATTGAGCTCAACGCGGTCATTGCACTCAGCGACTGGCTCGACAAGGTAGATGCAAGCGAGCGTTTCGACTTGGTGGCAAGTAATCCGCCCTACATACCGCGCGCAGACCTGGCCAACCTCGAACCCGACGTGAAGGAGTACGCACTTGCACCGTGGAAACCCCCAACTGCAAGAAGAGCGTTAATGGGACGGTGTTGTGAATGTTGATCTGTCGTGCAGTTTCGAGCCAGCCGGGGCGCTCGATGGCGGTGATGATGGGCTGCAGGTCTACAGGTCAGTGAGAGGCACTGATCATTTGAACTGCTCGATTGCTTTCCTCACGGTTCGTGGTGTGTTTGGGCGTGCGGTGGGCAGACACTTCGCCGGTTCGGACAAACTAGACCGTGTAATGGCGCCCGGAGCCTTTCTTCTGCTCGAGGTGGGCGCCGGACAAGCCTCCCAGGTGACACCTTCTTCTTCCTCTCTTTGGTTTGCCATTGGCATACCTTCGCCACGTGAGTTTCATCGCGTCCCTACCACTGGCTTCCAACTCCGTTCGCCTCTGTTAACAGGTCGCTGAGCTCTTTGCGCCCAAGAGGCGGTGCGTTGCGGTGAAGCGAGATCTGGCTGGCGTAGAACGTTGCCTCGTCCTGCAATAACCTTCAACACACAAGAGTGGGCACCATTTCTTCTTTTATCCACGCATTCAGCTCTCCCTCTCGCCAGACCTGTCGCCACGCAAGCGCAGGACCAGGTGGAGGGTGGACTCCTTCGCGATGTGGTAGTCGGCCAACGTGCGGTCGTCCTCGAGCTGCCTGCCCGCGAATATCAGCCGCTGCTGGTAGGCTGGGATACCGTTCTTGTCGCCGATCTTTTCCCTCACCGCCTCTATCGTGTCCGTGGGCTCCACCTCGAGGGTGATGGTCTGTTCCGTCAGCGTCTTGACAAAGATTTGCATAAGCTGATCTTTGGCCTGGACTTGTTTTTTGTTTTTGTATTTGTTTTTTATTTTCATTTCGTTTTTTTTTTCTTTTTGGTTGTGCAGGAACTGGCGCGGTTACCCAATCAAGCTCAATCGAAAGACTGGAACGGTTGGAATCAAGATGTCGGACTTCAACACGCTGTCGGTGGATAAAGAAAAGGGAACGGTGTCTGGCCGCAGGGATCCTGAAAAGGAGTTTCAGCTGCTCGAGAAGCTGGGCGAAGGGTACTCTCCAGCCCGCCCTCCAAATGGACTTCGAAACGGTCAATCAACATTCGGCTCTTCCTTTCTCCCCCAAAACAAATTGATGCAGCATGAACGCACGCCCCTATGACAT